>CM041001.1:10927304-10939079 GCA_022985145.1 Pangasius djambal | reverse complement strand
GGCAGAGCATCACCAGGGATGAAACCCAGCGTCTGGTGATGTCTATGCGTTCCAGACTTCAGGCTGTAATTGACTGCAAAGGATTTGCAACCAAGTATTAAAAAAGTGAAAGTTTGATTTATGATTATTATTCTGTCCCATTACTTTTGGTCCCTTAACAAGTGGGAGGCACATATGCAAACTGTTGCAATTCCTACACCGTTCACCTGATTTGGATGTAAATACCCTCAAATTAAAGCTAACAGTCTGCAGTTAAAGCACATCTTGTTCGTTTCATTTGAAATCCATTGTGGTGGTGTATAGAGCCAAAAATGTTAGAATTGTGTCGATGTCCCAATATTTATGGACCTGACTGTATTTCACCTCCTGAAGAGGAGACTGAAAGGAGAAAAATCCCCAACAACAACTGAAAGAAGCTGCAGTACAAGCCTGGGAAAGCATCACAAAAGCAGAATGGAACAGTTTGATGATGTCAGTGGGTTGCCGGGTTGATGCAGTTAACATTAAATGTTATTTACTATTTATTACTAGTTATTTGTTATTTACTATTATTACTAGTTTAAGACTATCTGTCCTGGACTTTTCCTCACCTAAAAAAAAGTGGTTTACCACCAAAGGTGCCAGGTTCTAAGTTGTTTAACACATCTTGATGTAAATATCAGGAAATGAAAACTAAAATTCTGCTCTATCGTCTCATATTCATCTTTTGATCTCAAACCCAAATGTCTTCAATGAATAGCAAAAACAAAAGAATTGGCCTTGCTGTTCCAATGCTTTATACTGTATACTTATACAGTATATGTAAATAGGTATGTTATTGTTATTTTTTATTTTTATTTATTTTTCATTATCAAGTTTCAGTGTGGTGGACTATTCTTAGCACAGCAGTGATACTGAAATTGCAGTGGCACTGGTACGAGTGCACTGGACACACTAGCATTGACATAGAAGAGAGTGGACAATTATCAAAAATTGAAAAAGCTGAGCTTTAGTTTCTAACAAAATAATCCAAATAATATCTGGTTATCTGTGATTCTGTGGTTGCTCCTTTACATTGATTGACAGCATAGAGGGGGCTGAAAAACAACTATTAAAAATATAATTTAAAGATGGGGAATATATTTGTAAAATTCTATAATTCATACATCCTAAAAAATGCCTAATATTTCATTTCATATTAGGTTAACCCACACAACACAAGCAGTTGCATTACATTAACATACCTGCTTTGCTCAGCCAACAGTGCTCCCTCATCTTTTAGTCTCTTACTCTTGGCTGCACAGTCCTCCAGCAGTACCTCACGCCTGCGCTTGATTGCACGCAGCCAATCAACTCCTTCCAGCTCCATATTATCCTCCAAGTTTGCTGATTCTGCCTCAAACTGCTGCACTGCTGCCTTAGAAACCTTCTCCCCAATCTTCCTATTCCAGCTAAATGAAGCCATCCTGTCCAAGATAATAAGCCTGTATTTCAATCTTACAAGGATAACAGCATAAGTGAAAAACAAGTATCATGACTACAGATGAATAAGGTTTTGAATACACAAATACACATTAACACAGAAGTATAAACAAAGCCTTACATGCTGTAGCAAAATGGGATCAATTCAGCTTTTTATAAGTATTATTTTATAAGCAACATTATTATATATTATATAATTATATCAATATAATTATTATATAGGATATAATCAGTATTGGGAGGATTACTTTAAAAATGTATATTACAGTTACAAATTACTTAATCTAAAATGTAATCAGTAACATAATCCAAGTATCACAATATGAAAATAATGTAATCTGATTGCTTTCAGATTACTTCAATGTCACATATGAAAATAAAGTACAGAGAAAAGCAATATGAACAACATCAGCAACATCACAAAGGCATTTCAGAGAACAACTTCAGAGTTCCAACTGAAGTTATGATGAAAATGAGAAGTGCATCAGGAGGTGGCTCACCTGAGTATTTGGTCATTTTTTAATTTATTTTACCCCTCTTAACCACCACGGGTGGTGATAATCACTGGGAAACCTTCATGCACATATGCTGATACCTTCCAACAAAGTCACAAAGTGACATGGTGCAGTATGTAGAGGTATATAGACAGTGAGATATGGTGCAGATATTAGAGGTATACATGAGAGTGGTAATATGTTAATGAATGAACTCATGCTCTTTCTCCATGCATTTCAGCCATGATTTCCATATGAACAAAACAGTAAAAGTACAAAAAAAAAAAACCTCAAGCAGCTTTAACACAAAAGTATTAGGCTGTCTTTCTCGCTGATGCACCTTCTCGCTCTGTCTTCATCAGTTCTCTGCAGCTTATAAATGACCCAACGTTCACCACATCATTGCTGCCACATATACTGCTGCCATACTATTTAACAAAGTACAACCTGTGTTGAAGGAGATTGCTGCATCTCAGCTCTAGTCAAAAAATGCCATCATTTTTAATACAGGCCTGACAATGTTTTGCATAATAATGTACCCAGCCTGCAGACATTTAAAATGTTGTGATGTTTATGTTTACCATGCCATTCAAGTTGATAAGCTAGGAATAAACAGCGTCTATAAACGTTGGGATTTGAGAATCTTTCATAATGTGTGTACATTGATTACAATATGATCTACACTGTGCAGTGACATAAAATCTCATTGTGATTTAAGCTACACATGAAGATGTTTTTCTCAAAATAACAAAATGTTTTCCCATTATTATGAGATGCATTTCTTGTAATAAAAAGATGTTTTCTCATAACAATGATGCTTTCTCATAACAATACACAGCTGGTATCTCATATCTAATGTGTATACAATATCTTCTTCTACTCAGCAAAAATAAGCATCGCCTGAATATGTGCTTTAGGTTAAAGCTGATTAAAACATTCGACATTATAAAAGTACAATGATTGAAACTTATAAGTGAAATGAAAGTGTTTGTGTAAGCCATTCAGACTTATAACAGCACGTAATGACACAAAAGCTGTGCATTAGAATATATCAAAGGGATGCCTCTGCCAGTCTAATCCTTCTTGTTACAAATTTGTATGCCTGAAATATACTTATCCTTAAAATATGCTTCAAACAAGAAGGAAGGTATTAAGGAAAGTGTATTTCAGACATTTGACCTTGCTGTGACCTTGACCATGTTTAAGATCAACAGACAGATGAACACACAGACAACTCAAAAACATAAATCCCCCACCTAACAAAATTATTTTACTTATTTAGTTCTTTTGTTTTTATCAGTCAAACAGATCAACTTGTAGACCACAGTTTGAGAACCACTGACTTAGCCCAATGTCAACTGGTCTGGACACCTTAAACGTGTTCATTTATGTGCTTTTATCAAGGTACATTCTGAATGCACAAATGATATGAACATATCACCTACTAAACAGATTGTAATTCATTACCAAGAAAATAAAACAAATTATGTTTTTACCATACAGTGACTTGCATAAGTATCTACCCCCTTGAAATTACAACTTTTAACGTGCTGGGCCTGTCCTGGGGGCCATACGTTTGACACACCCTATGAAATGTTTTTAAAACATTAATGTTAATGGGTAAATAGGTAAAGATTACATGCATTGCATTGTGGGTATTGTAGTAAAAAAAAAAAAAAAAACCTTATGTTGTATACAGTAGACCCATGTACAGTATTGCGTGTCTCTCCTCTATTTGTCTTTTCTTTTCATCCATTAGCCTGCTTATTTAGGGGTCCCTGCAGGAAGTGTTTGTAACCTTATCAGAAGGGTTAGCGTTTTTCTTGTCATTAGGGGGCCGAGCAAAAAGTGCTTATAACCCTATTTGAAATATTAGGATTTTTCTCCTTTATTCTTAATCTGACAAAATGCTAAAAAGGGATGTGCAGCTCAGAATGTAAGAAACACCATATTTTCTCGCATGGTGCATGGTGCCCCGGTATAGGAGGTAATAAGAGGAAATAATAAGAGGTGTGTAAGATCATGTACCGCATGCAATCATCCTATTGTGCCCCCTAACTATGGCAGCAGTATCACCTTTGGCTTTGAGCGTGAAAGGAAGTGGGTGTGAGCAGACATATGTTATGTGTGTCATGTACACGGTACATCATTACAGCGGAAAAAGTACCGAAAGCTGGTTATGAGTCAGGTGTAGCTCCAATCACTAGCATTAATATTTAATCAACTTTTTTTTTTTTTTTAACTTAATTACTTGTTAACAAGGTCAGAAATGCTACAAAACTGACGTTGGAACTGTAAATATAACTAAGCTCATTATGAAATTTAAATAAATTCATATAAACTATGTATGCATGTGCTCTGCGTTGAACAGCAGTGGAGATACTTATTGAATTCTCGTATAGTGAAGTCGCCCTGATAAACAATGCGATGTTTAATTTTCTTAATTTACACCCTCGTTCATGTTTTGAGAGCGAAGACATTCACAGCTTTATTTGTTTGGCAGCATGGACACGCAAAGATGCATCAGAGAAAGATTTTTTTTTTTTTTTGCTCTGCTCTGAAGTCAGACAACAAAATAGGCAAAAAGTTAACACATACAGTCATGTGAAAAAATTAGGACACCCCATATTCAGTTCTTTATTAAGAAATGTCAACATGTCAATTTCTGATCTTGCTTTAATTTGTACCTGTAGATGAAAGTGATGTAATTGTATGTAAAAAAAAAAATCACTTTATTTTCACTTATTAAACAAAAGAAATAAACAAAAATTAGTATTTCAACTGAGGAAAAAGTTAGGACACCCTATGCCCTAATAGCTAGTGTTTCCCCCTTTGGCTGAAATAACCTCAATGAGACGTTTCTTGTTTCCATCTACCAGTTTCTGACATTGACTGGAAGAAAGTTTCCCCCACTCCTCAATGCAAAATTCTTTCAGCTGTGTGATGTTTGAGGGGTTTCTTGCATGCACAGTCCATTTCAAATCACCCCACAGGATCTCAATAGGATTTAGATCTGGGCTTTGACTTGGCCATTCCAGAACTCTCCATTTTTTACTTTTCAGCCAGTCCTTGGTGGATTTACTGGCATGTTTTGGGTCACTGTCATGTTGCAAGGTCCAGTTCTGCTTCAGCTTAAATATTTTGACAGATGGTCTCAAATGTTCCTCAAGCACCTTCTGATACAATGTAGAATTCATAGTGGATTCTATGATGGTTAGCTGGCCAGGTCCTGCTGCAGCAAAGCATCCCCAAATCATAATACTTCCACCCCCATGTTTCACAGTTGGTATGAGATTCTTTTGCTAAAATGCTGTATTTGGTTTATGCCAAACATGCCCTCTGTTATGGTGTCCAAATAATTCAATTTTAGACTCATCTGTCCAAAGCACATTATTCCAGAACTCTTGGCCTTTGTCTATGTGTTCTTTGGCAAACTTCAGTCTTGCCCTCATGTTTTTCTTAGACAGCAAAGGTCTCCTCCTTGCACACCTCCAATGATAATTAAAGTTGTGCAATCTCTTTCTGATTGTAGATTCATGCACTTTGACATCAACTGTAGCAAGAGCTTGCTGTAGGTCCCGTGATTATATTTTAAGGTTTTTACTGACTTCTTTAAGCATCTTGTGGTCTGCTCTTGGGGTGAATTTGCTTGGACAGCCTGAACTGGCCATGTCGGCAGTTGTTTTAAATATTCGCCACTTGTAATTGATTTTCCGGACAGTGGAATGGCTGATTACAAATTATTTTGACATCGTTTTTATATCCCTTACCAGACTCATAAGCATCAACAATCTTCTTTCTGAAGGCCTCAGAGAGCTCTTTGGATCTCACCATGATGATACCTCTCACTTCAACAATTAAGAGCAAACCAAACTAAATGTCTGAGGTTTAAATAAGGCAAGCCTCCTTCAAAATGCTCTGTAACAATGTTCTAATAATTTGCACCTGATGTGATACACCTGTAGGTAATTTTAGCCATTTTAATACAAATAAATGTGGGGGTGTCCTTACTTTTTCCTCACAAGAAATTGTTTTTTTTTTTAAATTACATTTTACAGATCATTTTAAAAAGACTTTTCTTTGGTTTTATTTGTTTAGTTATATTATTTGAATCTCCCAATATTGTTAAAATGAACATCAAATATCCATATGTTTAACTATGTTAAAAAAAAACACAGGCTTTCATGGGGGGTCCTAATTTTTTCACATAACTGTATTATAAGATACAACACGCTTTATTTTTGTTGAACTTAAAGTTGCAGACACCATGTTTTCTGGCAGTTATTTAAATTGTCCAACTTGATAACGATCGCAATAGTTGAAATCTATGTGTTATTCCCGATACTATCGTCAATCATCCCAAGAATATAATACGAGAACATGCACAGGAGGTGGCACTAGAGCGCAGTTTTTACATTTTGGCCACGAACCGCAAGTCCAACAAACACACTTCTTCTTCTCTTGAATCTTCTTTTTTTATGAAAGCCAAACTGATTTATTTCAATAGTATATGTTTAAAGAAACTGAATGAACGTTTTTCTACACCCAGTCACAAATGGGCTACCGTAAATTACAATACACACACGCACTAAGATTCCAAAGAGCAGATATGTTGGTCTGGCTTGACCACAAACCAGAATGGAGTAAAACCTAGCAGGGGCTGCACAGATTAGTCAACTAATACATTCACTAGTCACCACTGAGGAGAGCTGTCTAAAGGTTGGGGGGGGGGGCAAAGCAGATGGTAAACAGAGCATGCTATTTCCACTGCTCTTCATTCTGCCTTTACCTACCTGGACAACAATAACACATACAGAAGGATGCTGTTCATTGACTTTAGCTCTTTTTTTTAGCGCATTTAACACTGAAATTCCCACTAAACTGATCACCAAGCTCACTGACCTGGGCATCAGCACCTCCATATGCAGCCGGATTCTGGACTTCCTAACCAATAGACCTCAGTCTGTTAGTTTGGGCAATCACTTGTCCTTTACCCCATCCTGAACACTGGCATCCCAAAGCCTTGTGTGCTGCATCCGCTATTCAACCTACACTTTGTTAAATTTGCACAACGCTACTATTTGCACTTCTGGTAGATAATAAACTTGTACCTATGTATCTATCTATAAATGTACCTTTATTGTTAGTCTGAAAAGATTTAAGTCAACGCACATGAGAAATTTACTTTCACTTTAATGGACTGATATCACTTTGCATAGAGAGGTGTGTACAAGACCATTCAACATCCCACTCAGCTAGATTAGAGTCAGCTCAGCAGTGCATGGCAACTCCAAGAGGCTGATCCAGACTTATTTTTCAGACATTACTGAGGCCAGAGCTGAAAATTGCATTAAAACCTCCCATACACTGCTGTAGACATCGCATCCTCCATCTATCGTTAAGTTACAATTTTATTTTGATTAAGCAATAGGGAGTTACTGCATCATGCTTTCAGTTAATCAGCCATTTCAGCTTGTCCACATGGCGCAAGTGTAATTTAAGAACAGGTATTTCCATAAATAGTGTAACAAGATACACAGACTTATTACTTTGCACATTCATTGCACTAGTTTATTTACTTTCATCGTTAGAAGTGTAGCCTTTGTCTTTGTGTGGATGTTAGCTGAAGTGTGGTTTGGCGTGTTCTTTGGTGCACAAAAAAAAAAACAGCCTAATCATAGCAATGTCCTGAAATAGTTTTTGCTTTAATTAGGAAAAGCTAACTTGTTTGGATTTCTGGTCAACTAATAAAAATTAGCAGTCATGCAACCCCTAGTGCACACTACATTTTAGTCCCGATTTCCCAGTCGCCAATTAACTTTGGGGCTTGGCAACTACTCCTCCCAGCTCGATGACTTATCAGAAACATGTGTGACAGTCAAAGTCTTCAGAAGAACTGCTGCACATTCTCTATGATGCTGGCATGACATTTTCTTATAAAACTGCACAAAATGTACCTGAGACTAGGGTTGCATTTTTAAAGACAAATGGCTGTCATGCTGAATAATGACTTTAATTTAGTGCTGAACAACATATATCAACAACATTGAAAGGCCTGGAAGACAACTAAAGTGGATGATCGCAGAATCCTTTCCTTGGTGAAGAAAAACCCCTTCACAATTTTTTTTTTTGATTTTGCCTTTATATACCACCACAATGAATTTGAAATAAAACAATCAAGATGTAATTGAAGTGTAGACTTTCAGCTTTATTTTAAGAGGTTCCACAAAGTACCTTGATTTTCAGGGGCTCAAAGGTATTTGGACAAAGTGACATTATTGTAAATATAACCATACTTTCAATACTTGGATGAAAATCCTTTGCAGTCAGTGACTGCCTGAAGTCTGGAGCCCATGTTCTCAAAACTCAAATTCTGAGTTTCCTCCCTTAAGATGCTCTGCCAGGCCTTCACTGCTGCCACCTTCAGTTGCTGCTTGTTTGTGTATTCTGCGATCATCTACTTTAGTTGTCTTCCGTGGTCTTCCAGGCCTTACGATGTTGTTGAGCTCACCAGTGCTTTCTTTCTTTTTAAGGATGTACCCAACTGTTGATTTGGCCACACTTTATTTCTAGCAAGGTTTTTGCTATCTCTCTTACAGATTTATGTTGTTTTATCAGCCTAATGATGGCCTCCTTCACTTGCATTGAGATCTCCTTGGCGTTCATATTGGTAGCTCCAGTCAAACAGATGCCACATGCCAACTCAATACCTGATATCAACTCCAGACCTTTTAGCTGCTTCATTTGTCTTGAAGTAACGAGGGAATGGACCGCACCTGGTCAATTAACTTCTTGTCAGTCAATTGTCCAAATACCTTTTTGAGCCCCTGAAAATGGAGGTAATTTGCTTAAAATGTCTGTAATTACTAAATGGTGAATGCCATATTTTTGTGGAGCCTCTTAAAATAAAGCTGAAAGTCTACACTTCGATAACATCTTGATTGTTTTATTTCAAATCCATTGTGGTGGTGTATAAAGGCAAAATCACAAAAACTCTGTCATTGTCCAAATACTTCTGGACCTAACTGTATATATAAAATAAGGTGCTTTATGCCTAGTGCACACTATACATGTTTAGCCATGATTTCCCTATGATCAACGTCTACCACAGCCCCCTCCCTGCTCAGCATGACCACTTGTGTAGTCTGCAAGAAGGCACTGAGGTGCCAATATTTTCAAGCATGTTTGTTATTCTTGGCAATGAATTGAGTATTGTGTGTTGTCTGTAAATGTGCACTTTTTATTCTGCACATGAACAAAATTACTGAGTATTTTTTAGTATTTTTTTTTTTAAATATATGGAAAATAAATGATGATTCCTTTGTCTGCACAGGTAAACATTTCAAATCACTTAAGCATTTTTCATAAAAATAAGCGGGCTATAGATGTGGCTTTTAGATCAGGTAATAAACATGGAAAACTAATTGTTAACTGTTTGTTTATAAGGAGAGAACTGGAAAATTAAAATACTGTTATCTCTGTAGAGATAATTAAAGTTTTTTTCGAGACAGATTTGTAGCACAGCAATTTATACAATGGGCTAGAGTGGTGAAGATTTATAGTTACATTATAGTATAACTGCTCAGTCAGTCTTGTGTTATTTTAGTGGTTTTACCTCATGCAGGTGCATTTCATTAGAACAGACATAAAGAAATAAATAACTATTATTTTATAAAGTGACAATTTAATAATGTGGTGTGCAATAATGGCCATCACTCAAGGTCAACAACACAAATAAACATGTCTTTATACTTACTATCTATGGAGCTGTTGTCCAAACTATGTCCTAAACTTTACCTCTTCAGCTCATGGAAATACACAGTAACTGTTATTGTGAAATGTCGGTGATTGAATATAGAAATTAAAATGGTGTGCAACATTCCCAATGGCCCAAGGTCAATAGTCATTTTGACTAATGTCTCTACAAACTTTGGTGATAGAACTGTTAACTGTTTCCCAGTGCAGCATTTTATAACTGTAGGAGGGAGAAACAAGGAGAACAAGCAGTAAAAGTACCAAATGGTGTGCACTGAAAAACATAGCTTATGGGTTCTCATAAAGAATAAGTATTTAAAAGTACAATTGTTAACTACTAATGAGTAAGGTGTCCTTTTTAAAATTAAACTGGTGTCTGAGGCCATTGTTATTGTCACATGACATTAGGTAAGTTTAGGCTTAACGTCACTAGTTAACATCCAGCATTGCGACATATATTTACAATTATGCATAATAAGTCTAACAGACTAACATATCGAATTGTCAAGCCACGCTTTACTTACGTTTTTGCAGGGGTTCCTAACTAATACCACATAGAACTGAACCCGGAAGTATTACTGCAGAAACAGGACGGACAGGCGTTGTGCCGAAAAAGCATCCCTGCCTCGAAATGCACCCCTGTCGCGGGAACGCGCATTTGGAAATAGACGCCTCACAACGGAAAGAAAAGGAATAACAGCCGCCATTATCATTAGCGTTCGCATTCTACGTCGCGTTTGTTCTCATTAAAGTCCAGATATAATTACTAAGTATGGTGGAATATTGTTTAACAAGTGTGTAGCAACATGGTGAGGACTAGGCATGCTGGCGTAAAATACACTAGATGTTCTCAGCGTGTCAAATATTACAGTTTGTCTGGATTATTTCAGCCTATAAAAGAAGCTTGTAAGGTGGCATATCAGTATATGAATAAAAAGCACCCCCTCCAAAATGTGGCTGTGTTGGTGCCAGTGTCAAATAATTTTGAGGTTATAGTCGTAGGGCTGATGTGGTGAAGTGGGGTAAGTTTCATTCTTGTGGCACTTTCCTAGAGGGAGATATGAGGGGATGCATTTCGTGGCAGGGATGCTTTTTTCGGCACAACACCTGAAGCGGTTTCTTTTTGCTGTCGTTATCCGATCCGCGTCCTCTGGTTTGTGCTGACTTTTTTTTTTTTTTCAAATCAATAAAATATTACAGTTGCTCATATAGTATTTCTTGTGGTAGTTGATGCTGTTTATAACAGAGTTAATATACTTTTACATACAGTGTATGTATTATTTCAAAACATCACAAAATGTGCTGTAATGTCATGAAATTACATGCGCGGCGCAAAATTTCTTTATTTGTTTATTTGTTTTTTTTGAAGGGCGTAAATCGCACAGTGGCACAGATTGTGTAACCACGTTTCTTCGTCTTAGTCTTCTTCTTCTTCATGTAGTTTTAATGGCGGTTGGCAAATTCAGTGCATTACCGCCATGGACTGGACTGGACTGTGTGGCAGCATAACGCTGCGTTTGTGGCGCCTAGACGCGTCCGTGTCGTGCAATACTGTGCACGCGTGGAAGCAGTATAACACCATTGGGGTGTACCACGATGCAGGATTGCAGGGTTAGCGAGCTAATTTTGGGTAAAACCATGGATTATCCCTATCACGAAGGTGGCCTTTTTAGCTGGTAACTCTACACGGCTACACTGCTTCGATAAGGTTAAATGGAAGCTAAACACAATTAGCCTGTATAAAGCCTGCCTCTAGGAATTAAACCCCGCTAGGAATTACTGTTGCGTCACTATTACTATTGAGCTAATATTGCGTGCTAGTGTTTGCAGGAAGAGACAGAATCCATTATGGTTTTCTCAATCTTTTATATACAGTCAGGTCCATAAATATTGGGACATCGACACAATTCTAACATTTTTGGCTCTATACACCACCACAATGGATTTCAAATGAAACGAACAAGATGTGCTTTAACTGCAGACTGTCAGCTTTAATTTGAGGGTATTTACATCCAAATCAGGTGAATGGTGTAGGAATTACAACAGTTTGCATATGTGCCTCCCA
>CM041001.1:10908200-10919448 GCA_022985145.1 Pangasius djambal | reverse complement strand
CAGATAATATTGCCCGAAACACTTCAGAATTCATCCTGCTGCTTTTGTCAGCAGTCACATCATCAATAAATACAAGAGAACCAGTTCCATTGGCAGCCATACATGCCCACGCCATGACATTACCACCAAAAACAGGAAGGCCAGATTAGAGTTTGCCAAATGACATCTAAAAAAGCCTTCACAGTTCTGGAACAACATCTTATGGACAGATGAGACCAAGATCAACTTGTACCAGAGTGATGGGAAGAGAAGAGTATGCAGAAGGAAAGGAACTGCTCCTGATCCTAAGCATACCACCTCATCAGTGAAGCATGGTGGTAGTGGGCATGTATGGCTGCCAATGGAACTGGTTCTCTTGTTTGACTTCACTAAATTTGAGCCCATTTTACTTTCAGCTTTTGGAGAAAACCCACCATAAACTTTGACACTAGGTAGCCAAAAAAACAGGATGGCAAACATGTTGAGCACTGGTGCTAATTTTGCAAGGCAACATTGCAAACCAAAATCAGCCTAAAAACATTGTAGATGTTTGTAAGTCCTCTTCTATATTATACTGATTGCATGTATCAACAATGGAATATTTCATAATTACAGCCAACTGAATTTCAGTTATTGATGTCTGAAATATGGGGAATTTAAGGTGGATTATATCCAAAAATGGTAACAATGGACAGTAAAATGGGCATGTCTGAACTATGTTTCATAAACAGAGACACAAAAAATCACCCAAATATTGGTGAAAAAACGGTCAAAGTCAGGTAATTGGAACAGGACTAGATATGCGCATTTTTCTTTATACAGTACTGTGCTTATGCACCCTATATTTTTTTTAGTACAAATTTGATAATGAAGTCATAAAATAAAAATCTATAACAAGTCAGTACAAAAACATTTTAGATTTCCAAACACTCGTTTTCTAGAACAAAATAAAATTTTAGATAAAAAATGTTTGTATGTCAGTAAAGAAAGCAGAATATTACATAAGAGACTTTTCAGACAAAAAACACAAAGAAGGCTGCTGGGTTTTACATGCAAAAATAAGAAGCAAGTGCAGCAAAAAAAAAAAAAAAAAAACTATGGTTGGTTCTGCAAGATGCTCAGTAAAACCTAAGCTAATTTCCTTATAAAACTGCACAAATTGTACCTGAGACTACTAATTATTTTTTTAAACCAAAGAGTCATCAAACCAAATATTGACTTTTTTATTTATTACTGTTTACTGCCTTTTATAGTATTTTAATGCAGAAACATTTGTTTCTGTTAGTTGTTCATGAATGAAACATTTCATTCATTATTTTTGAAGGCATTTTGCTCTACAGCATTTCTTTGCATGTACCTATGACTTTCGCTCAGTACTGTACCTCTAAATTATAGAAGGTTATATAATCAAGCCTGTAACGATATGATTTAAAGCCATGTTTTACCATGTAAGGCTAAGACAGTTGAGCAATATAATAGTTTAATAAAAGTTTAATAAAAAATTATAAGTTTAAAACAATTGCGTGTACATTATTAAACTATCTATACCACACAATTTGTCAAAAATAATTTTCAACCCCAGACACCGTATAAGACAGCAACATTATAACATTGAAAACTATGCTGTTATTAATAATTAACACGTACAATATGTATTAATGCACTCTGTAATTGAGTAATGCATATTTTAGAGTTAAATTAATAAACTAATTGATTCAAGTGCCTGTATACATTATTTCATATAAAAAAAAAAAAAAAAAGTACACATTTTGAATGTATGCACCCTTTTGGCTTTTCATAGCGGTTGCTATGCCTCCCATACAGATAAGTGTCTGATAATGAGACCAAGGAACTCAGTTACAGACCCTACATCTGTTCTAATTCTATTAAAAGGCATAAATTAAAAACCAACAAACAAAAAAATTCGAAAATTTCGAAAAGTTCAAACTGAGTGTTAATCACGGTGGACATACAGGGTTAACAGTTACCAATTACTGTGAGCATATACTGTGTCTACTGTTATCCAAGGAGATTATTAAGTTAAGTCCCCAGTACAGTACTGTATATCTGATCAACATTTACACTGATCAGCCATAATATTAAAACAACTGACAGGTGAAATGAATAACATTTATCTTGTTACAATGGCACCTGTCAAGGGGTGGGTTAGCAATCTGTCAGTTCTCGAAGTTGATGTGTTGGAAGCAGGAAAAATCGGCAAGCATAAAGATCTAAGCAACTTTGACAAGGGCCAAATTATGATGGCTAGATGACTAGGTCAGAGCAGCTCCAAACAGCAGGTCTTGTGGGGTGTTCCTGGTATGCAGTGATTAGTACCTACCAAAAGTGGTCCAAGGAAGAACAACTGGTGAACCGGCAACAGTGTCATTGATGTGTGTGGGGAGCGAAGGCTAGCCCGTCTAGTCTGATCCCACAGAAGAACTACTGTAGCACAAATTGCTGAAAAGGTTAATGCTGGCTATGATAGAAAGGTGTCAGAAAACATAGTGAATTGCAGCTTGCTGCGTATGGGGCTGCAGACCGGTCAGACTGCCCATGCTGACCCTTGTCCACTCCTGAAAGCACCTACAATGGGCACGTGAGCATCAGAACTGGACCATGTAGCAATGGAAGAAGGTAGCCTGGTCTGATGCATCACATTTTCTTTACATCATGTGGACAGCCGGGTGTGTGTGCATCACATACCTGCGGACGAGATGGCACCCGGATGCACTATTGGAAGTAGGCAAGCCGGCCGAGGCAGTATGATGCTCTGGGCAGTGTTCTGCACTGGGTCCTGGCATTCATATGGATGTTACTTTGACATGTACCACCTACCTAAACATTGTTGCAGACCAAGTATACCCTTTCATGGCAACAGTATTCCCTAATGGCAGTGGCCTCTTTCAGCAGGATAATGTACCCTCCCACACTGCAATAATTGTTCAAGAATGGTTTGAGGAACATGACAAAGAATTCAGGGTGTTGATTTGGCCTCCAAATTCCCCAGATCTCAATCCAGTAGAGCATCTGTGGGATGTGTTGGACAAACAAGTCTGATCCATGGAGGCCCCACCTTGCAACTTACAGGACTTAAAGGATCTGCTGTTAATGTCTTGGTGCCAGATACCACAACACACCTTCAGAGGTCTTGTGGAGTCCATGCCTGAATGGGTTTTCATTCATGCACATTGGTTTTTGGAGGATGTAATGTTGAAACAGTGTTGTTTTCTTCATGAATCAAAATGCAATATCATCAAACACCACAATGAGTTTAAAATGAAGCAATCAAGATGTGACTGATGTGTAGACTTAAAGGCTTAAATTCAAGGGGTTTAACAAAAAATATTGCCTTAACCGTTTAGGAATTATAGCCTTTTTTTGTATAGTCCCTCCATTTTCACAGGCACAAAAAAGTAATTGGACAAACTAACATACTCCTAAATATTAAGATTATTTTGAATATGTGGATACAAATCCTTTGCAGTCAAAGAATGCCTGAAGTTTGTAACCCATAAACATCACCAAATGCTGAGTTTTGTCCCTTGAGATGCTTTGCCAGGTTTTTACTTCAGCCACCTTCAGTTGCTGCTTGTTTGTGGGTCTTTCTGCCTTCAGTTTTATCTGTAATTGAAAAGCCTGCTCAATTGGGTTGAGGTCAGGTGACTGACTTGGCCATTTAAGAACATTCCATTTCTAAGCTCTTGGGTTGCTTTTGCAGTATGTTTTGTGTCATTATCCATCTGTACTGTGAAGCGCTGTCCTGTAAGTTCTGCAGCGATTGAATCTGAGCAGAAAGTATAGCTCTATACAGTTCAGAATTCATCCTGCTGTTTCTATCAGCAGTCACATCACTAAACACCAGTGTCCAAGTTCCATTGGCAGTCATACATGCCCATGCCATAAAACTGTCTCCACATGTTTGACAGACGATGTGGTATGCATGAGCCCTTCCTTTCCTTCTCCATACTCTTTTCTTCTCATCATTCTGGTACAAATTAATCTTGTATCAGATCTGGTCAGGTTTTTTTTTTTTTTAAAGCAAAGTCTAATCTGGCCTTTCTGTTCTTGAGTGTTACCAGTGGTTTGCATCTTGAGGTAAACTGTCTATATTTACACTCATGAAGGCATCTCTTGACTGTAGACTTTGACAATAATATGCCTACCTTCTCCAGAGTGTTCTTGACTTGGCTAGATGTTGTGAAGGGGTTTTCTTCAGGAAAAGAATTCTATGATCATCCACGATTTAGTTGTCTTCTGTGGTCTTCCAGAGCTCGGCAGTGCGTTACTGCCACTAATGATGGCCTCTTTCACTTGCATCGACTCCTCTTTGAACCGCATATTGAGAGTGCCCATGGACAGCTACCAAATGCAACACTTGGAATCAACTCTAGACCTTATATCTCCTTAATTTGTCATGTAATAAGGAGGAAACAGGCCACATCTGGCCATTAAATTGCTTATCAAACAGCTGTCCAATTACTTTTGAGCCTGTGAAAATGGAGGTACTATGCAAAAAAAAATGGCTGTATTTCCTAAACGATTAACGCAATGTTTTTGTTAAATCCCTTGAATTAAAGCTGAAGGTCTACACTTTAATCACATTGTGATTGCCTCATTTCAAATCCATTGTGGTGGTGTACAGAGGCAAATATACGAAAATTGTGTCACTCTCCAAATACTTATGGACCTGACTGTACCTACACCTTGCTTACCTCAGAGTGTCTTGAGCTTACAGAAGGAAAATTTAAAGTGTATATTCCTTACACTTTTGAATACAGTTTTCATTGGATGGCTCTGATAAACACATTTTGCTCCAGCATTTTATGTCATCCCATAATAGTTTTTTTTTTTTTTTAATTAACACAGTGATCCCTCTTTTTTCCTTCCAGAGTGGAATGTATGATGAGCAACTAAGCCTCCAAGTCAGACACTTGTTCTGAGAGAGTGAGGAAAAACAGCACCCATATCAAAATACAGAACACTCTATCCCAATCTGAAACAATAATAAGTATATATAAATATATAAATCAGTATAAAAATATAAACACTTAGTCAACATAAACAAAACATGAAAATCTTTGTTTTCCACAGTACACTGATGAGAAACAGCCAATGAGTGTGTGAGAAAAAATCAAATCTATCTGCTCTCATTCCCGAACTCAGTTTATTGTATATCTATTTGTCAGCACAATAATAGTGCTTCTGTAAGAAATTATTTAGCATGTCGTACTAGGGTTGTCACAGTATCAGACTTTTGACTTTGTTAACAGTTACCAATGTTGGTGTTGGTATTGGTATCAAGTATGGTCACGTTTGTTTATTACATTGATTAAAAATACAACTTAAAATTTCTGGAAAAAATACAACTTAACATTATTCATTTAATTAATTGCAGAGTCTACAGAAACATATTCAAGGCAGTTCCTCACAGTAAGATTGGATGCATTTCTCTGCAAATTGGCAGACAGAATATTACTGAAGACTTCTGAATTCATTCCGCTGCTACCATCATGACTGACATAAATAAAGATTAATGAGCCCATTCCAGAAGTGGCCATACAAGCCCATGACACTACCTCCACCATGCTTGACCTAAAAGCTTGTATGTTTTAGATCATGAGCAGATACCTTCACCCCTGCCCTGTGGGGGTTGTTGGTGATGGCACTGACTATTGTTTTTGGGCATTCCTTCACAGCTCTCACAATGTTTGTCAGCAACTGCTGTTGTTTTCCTTGGCCAACCTGTTTGATGTCTGGTTGTTAGTACACCAGTGGTCTCTTTCTTTTTCAGCACATTCCAAATTGTTGTATTGGCAGTGTTTCCCCTAGGACACCGACACAAACACAAAGGAATCATGGTGTTCGTGGGTTTCTTTTAATGACATATAATAACTGATCAGCCAAGCTGGGTCAAAACCTGTCACGCGGTGGTGACTGGACTTTTGCTGCTGCACGCCCTACCCCTGACAAGCATTTGGGCTCTTTTCTGTACTGTAGCAGGAGAGCTACTCCGGCTGCTACTCGCAGGAGAGCGAGTGTTGCCATTTTGACCACCCTGGGAGCGTTTAAAAAAAGGCAGATATTTTTGTTTGTTTTTCAGGTGGTTGATGCGACATATTCTCCGACATCTCCGCTCTCTGTCCACTGGTGGGAGTGTACTGCTCACCTGTTTGCGCGCACGTGTCTGTGTGCGCGCGCGCGCATCGTGGCGGAACTCTGCCGGGAGCGATACAGTGCAGAGGAGAATTGTAAACGCGCGAACATGTAGAGACAGAAACTTGACCTTCTAGGGGGTAAGGGGTGCCCCCCTAATATAATGGCAGGGGAAACACTGATTGGCTATGCCCAATGCTTGTGCAATGACTTGGATTGATTTTCCTTCTTTTTTTAGCTTCCATATGGCTCGCTTTTCTCCCAAAGACATCTCTCTGGTCTTCATGATGGTTTCTCCTTTTTAACAACAAATGCAGTCTTCACAGGTGAAACCCAGGGCTCAAACCAAGAGTAGACATTAATTGTTTAACTGATTAATCTAACAGGGCACACCTAGGCAAGAGGAGGGGGGGGGACGGGTTTGCCTGTTTAAACCGGTTGTTTGAAACCAGAGTCCATCATCTCATATGGGATTTCTTCAGATCATTGTCTTGGTGCATAACCCAATTGCACTTGAGCTTCAGATCATTGACTGATGACCGGACAGATTTCATGGTTCTGTCGATTATGGCAAGTTGTGCAGGACCTGAAGTAGCAAAGCATCCCCACACCATCACACCACCTTGACCATGTTTGTCTGTTGGTATAATGTTCTTATTGTGGGATTGTGTATTAGCTTTACACCAGATGTAACAGGACCCATGTCTTTCAACAAGTTAAGACTTTCTTCATTTGGCAAATTTGAGACGAGTCTTTATGTTCCTCTTGGTTACCAGTGTTTTTTTTCTTACAACACTTCCATGCAAACCATTTTGCCCAGTCTCTTTCTAATGGTGGAATTCTGAACACTGGCTTGGAGGTGAGCAAGGCCTGCAGTTTCTTTGATGTTCTTCTGGGCTCTTTTATGACTTCCTGGATGAGTTGTCACTCTTGGAGTAATTTTGGTAGGCCGGCCTTCTAGGAAAGTTCACCACTGTTCTAAGTTTCTTCATTTGGAGATAATAGGTCAGACTGTGGTTTGCTGGAGTCCCAAAGCCTTAGAAATGGCTTTGTAAGAGACCTTATAGCCCACTTCTCAAAAGAAAGGTGGAAAGGTTCTGTCAAATCCAAAAGTGCTGCCAGTAGGGTTGGGAAATATGATGATCCTAGATCATGAATGATTAGAATGTCTTGACGATCTGTTTTTACAGAGAACTCGAGTGTATCATGATGCTAAACACATTTTGTCAGTTGCCCTCTAAACACTAAGACATGGCATCCCAACTTGGTTTATGAACCACACTATCATGGCTGACAACAAAGAGGAGTTGATGTCCGAAAAATCCAACATTGGTCATATGGAACTGCTGAATTTTAAACATTGTAAACAGACGTGTTTGAAAAAGTCATTATACTGGAAAGACATTACTGATGCCATGTCATTTTACCTAAAAACTTATTGATATCTTAAAAAGGCATTCTTCTGAAAATATCTTGAATTAGCATTCTAACTAGTCATAACACAGCAGCTAATATACCTATCTTGAATTAGCATTCAGACTATGATATGCAAAATATGCTTGTTGGATCATGTGCAATATGCCATCATCCTGTTGTGCCCCATGATTATCACTGAGAGACAATTTAGAAACACATCGAGTGTGTGCAGCAATATAAACAGGAATCACTTGTAGTGGGATAAGAACATATAAAAAAAAATCATGATTGTTTTCATGATCCTTTTAAGGCACATTTTACTATCAAACACTCTTGCCATATTAATAACATTTGCCTTTATTCCACTAAAATGATTAAAATATCATGTTAATAATAGGGAAAAATTACACCTTATAAATCCTGATCTATGTTTTTTTCTACAGTAACCCTAAGGCTGCTTCATCTGCTTTCACCTTGATCTCTATGCTTATAGTGTAGCTATCTGGCTAGTAGCTTTCAAACAGAAATGGGAAGATGCATGAACCAATTTTGTTAATTCTTTCCTCACCATAGCAGCTGGTAGCCAATAAAATGTGAGGAATGCAAAAACTATTCATTAAAAAAACAATCAGTATGATAACTGTAATTATCTAATAGTGCATATACATAAATAGTTTCTTTTAACTCTTAACTTTTTAGAATTTTAAATACTCCAAATGGTTTGTCCATAATGGGCCAACGAATCTGACAGTGAAGCCGCCAAACAGGAAATGAGACGGTATCTCAGCAACAACTTTGCACACTATCACAAAACTTGGTAGGCATCTTCTGGACCATGACCTGAGGCTATGCTGTTTTGTGCCAGGGCCATCTACTGATTAAAAGTAACAATAATATGCTAAAAATGTTTACATCTAACAGCCATTTTTGCATCTTCTCTTCCAAATTTTGTCCAATCTTCATCAAATTTGGCTCATATCATCTTGAGACCTGTCTAAACAACTGTGTACTGCCATTCTAGCTGTTCAGTGTGATATTATACAGACAACACATCACTGACAGGGTTTAATATCAAATAGCATTTTTATTGAGCAATTTTCCATAAAAAAACAATATAAGGCAGATATGTTTGATGCAGATACTTGCACAAAGACTGATGAGAAAAAAACGTAAATACCTAAGATGATTTTAAATTGCAAGAAGAAAATTTAAGGTCAGAGCAGTAGCAAACATAGCCACAGGTAAAAGTAGCAACTGACAACACCACAGGTCACAGCAGCAGTGCCACCCTGCTGTGCATTTGTTCATCTAGACCTTTCCTCCTGCAGTCAGAGAATTCCACCACTGTCCGTGGTCAAAACCTACACATCATAAGTGAAACTACAAATCACTCTTGAATCCCTTTGCCTAAAGTTATGGCTCTGCTTTCCATGATTGCTTAGGCAACAATTGTAGTGTGTCTGTGAATGTGCAGCTCACCGAGTCTGGGTTTTTGGCACCCTAAAATGCTGCTTGCAGCTTTAATTGTTATTATTATTAACATTATTTTTAGGGGTCCAAGCACCGGAGGTTCTAGAACTGTGTTGTTTTTGTTCGGATTTTTAGGGGTGAAAAATGAAAAATTAGGAGTTTTCATATTAGGGTACAAACACAAAGTGCTTGTAAAACCTCATTGCAAAGCCTACTTTTGAGAACTTGTCCTACGATTTTTGTCCTATCTTCAAATGTTTGTGTCAAACCACTCAGCAGAATGTGACCGTCAATAATTAGCAAAAACATGTTGACATTTATAAACACTTTGGCTGCAACATGTCAATCAATGAGGCGGAACATAATTTACTCAAACAACTCTAATTCCTGTTTTTTGCATAGATTTTCACAAAACCTGAAGCATATATTACAGGACAAGATTCTGAGGTCATTTGCAAAGTTTGCGGTTTGGTTATGCATGAGAGGCAGAGCTAAGGTCAGATGTTTCTCAAGAACCGTACGTCCGATTGAGCTGAAAGTTTGTATACTGCATCTCTATGCTAACCTGCAAGTGGATCTTTGATGATGACCAAGTTACTTATAAAAAAAAAAAAAAAAACATGGCAGCTACCGTCCAGTCAGCAGGCATTTGACTGGGTAAACATTGAGCTGCTGTCACAAGACGTATATAGTCCTTATATACCCCCTAATAATGGATATGGTCTTAGCCAACTTGGCCTCTGCACTTTTGCACTTAAACAAGCATATCTTTTGTAAAATAAGGGGTACAGTGAAAGTTCTTTTTTTTCATGCTTACCTCCTAAAAATGTGCCTTCTGGTTAATTTATTAACCTTTTAATAACTGTAGGAATAGAGTAAAACTTATCAGGAGAGCTCCTGAGTCCTCCTGCATCTTTTTGAAATATGATTTAATTACTTTTGGCTGATAGACTTTCTGCTATTTTTATTCTTTTGAAAAACCTTCTTTTTCAGGCTAGTCCTAGGTCATTCATCTGATCAGCATAAAATATCAAATGTAGCAAGTAAGAGTTTGATGTCAGAAACCTACTAAAACAATTTTATTACAGGTCATTGAAATTTTAAGCCATTGCATGCATGTACTAAAAGAGCTGTATCTTCTGAATGAAAAGTCAAATTTCTACGAACTTTAAAATACGTAGTCAGTAGGACGCGATCTGGCCAACCCCTCAAATTTCTTAATTGGCCTATAGGGGCACTATAACAAAAAATGCATATCCTCAGCTGTTTGACATAGGAAAATAAAATTTGCTCTGCTTTTTGTGGTCAAAATTGAAATTTTTATAGCTGCAACAACTAATCGATTAAAATTGATAATCTATTAAATGTAACTATGAAAATCGTTGTCAACAAATCTCATTATTGATTGGTTTGGGATATGATTACTCATGGAGTTACTTTTGTTGCACAAACGTGCATCGAAAAGATGGCAGATAGTATAGACCAAGTGGGTGGCACCATAGAAAAGTGTGCGACCCAAGTTCTCTAAGGCATGGTAGCATTTTATATTAAATGCTGTGAAGAAGACTGTAACCTGCAAACTTTGCAAACCGGCGCTTGTGTGGTACGTAAGCATTACAGTGATGCACGAGCACAGTGTGCTTTAAGGTCTATCTTGAATTTATTCTCTACTGGTAAGGTAGGTTTCTGACTTTGTGTACTATCTACTTGACTCAGTTGGATCTAGATTCTCGCCACTAGAATTGTTGAATTATTGATTTGATGTATTGTTGAATTGTATATTGTTTATTCTGTTGTTTTGTTTGGAAGTGTCTGTTAGTCTATGCTAATTAGTTCTCTCAGGTGACTTCAACCTACCTGCTGACAAACTCCAGTCCTCTTTCAAATTCAAATTCAGTTTTATTTGTATAGCGCTTTTAACAATGGACATTGTCACAAAGCAGCTTTACAGAAATAAATGGATTAACAAAATATATATTATAAATATTTGAATTTATCACTGTGAATTTATCCCTAATGAGCAAGCCAGTGGCAACGGTGGCAAGGAAAAACTCCCTGAGATGATATGAGGAAGAAACCTTGAGAGGAACCAGGCTCAAAAGGGAACCCATCCTCATCTGGGTGCAACAGATGGTGCGATTAAATAAATAAATCCCTTCTATTATTGTGCGCTATAAGGACAAGTAGTGCAATTGTGCAACCAACAAATTCATCACAGTTTCCGCAA
>CM041001.1:10897756-10908100 GCA_022985145.1 Pangasius djambal | reverse complement strand
CAGTAGAGGCCTGGCAGAGCATCACCAGGGATGAAACCCAGCGTCTGGTGATGTCTATACGTTCCAGACTTCAGGCTGTAATTGACTGCAAAGGATTTGCAACCAAGTATTAAAAAAGTGAAAGTTTGATTTATGATTATTATTCTGTCCCATTACTTTTGGTCCCTTAACAAGTGGGAGGCACATATGCAAACTGTTGCAATTCCTACACCGTTCACCTGATTTGGATGTAAATACCCTCAAATTAAAGCTGACAGTCTGCAGTTAAAGCACATCTTGTTCGTTTCATTTGAAATCCATTGTGGTGGTGTATAGAGCCAAAAATGTTAGAATTGTGTCTATGTCCCAATATTTATGGACCTGACTGTGTGTGTGTGTGTGTATATATATATGTATGTATATATATGTATGTATGTATATATGTATGTATATGTATGTGTGTGTGTATATATATATATATATATATATATAGTGTGTGTGTGTACATACACACACACACATTGCACCAGTCTTCTGCTGTCCAAACCTTGTACTTCCTGAACAATTTTAGACTGTCCTTGATGTTTTTCTTGGAGAGAAGTGGCTTTTTTGGAGTAGGGCAGTCTTTACTGCCCTTCTTGACACCAGGCTGTTGTCCAAAAGTCTTCGCCTCAATGTGCGTGCAGATGCACTCTCACCCACCTGCTGTCAATATTGAGCAAGGGCTGCACTGGTGGTGACACGATTCCATAGATCCAGTAAATGGTTCTTTCAGGTACAATATTCTTTGCAGCAAGTTCCTTGCATGTGAGGCCTTTTTGATGCAAAGCAATAATGGCTGCACATCTTTCTTTGGAGGTAACCATCAGTAACACAATGATTTGGAAATACTTCTTCCCTCCTTTTATAGCAGTCAGTCTGATCTTATTATCCAATCAGAACGATTGGATCAGTGATTTCACCTGACTAGTTCTCGTTAACACTTTCCCATGTGCTGATATGATTAGTAAAATTATGTTAGCTGGTCATTTGGTGCCAGGGCCAAAAAACTGTGAAATTTGGGTTTTTGTGATAAAGTTCATTTTTTTCGGCCAACAAAGCTTTTTGCAATTATTTAAAATGCATTTGATGAATATAACACATGGGATTTGCAAGGAGTGTCATATGAAGGTAAAATACTCTAAGAATACCACAAACTTTTTACATTTATCTAAGGTGGACTAGACTAGATTGTAATACAAATAGTTGAGTTTGCCAGGTGCATACAACATTTATGACAAGTTTTCATGAAAGTGTTGGTCAGTTTGCCTGCACTGCAACAATAAAATTGAAGTGAGATAAACAAACTGAGAAATGTTTCTTTTTAGTTAAAACAGATGTTGCCAAAGTTTTCCTTTGGGGACATAATTTGAAGTTGGAAAAAGGTAATAAATTGCAATATATCGCAGAATATCGCAATATATTTAAAATCGCAATAATATCATATCGTGGGGCCTCTGGTGATTCCCACCCCTAGTGCCCACTACACATTATTTCACTACAATTAATTAATGGTTAAGAAGGATAACAGCATATATCTCTTATTTTCTTCATGCATTATATCACCAAATATGAGCTGTATGTTTGGACATGGAAGCTGTTGTAAAGCCTTAGACCTAGACCTAGGCTTAATCTAACAGATCAGCGCAAAACAATTTACTCTACTCCACTCGTTTAACTACGCATTGTTTTCATACACCCCACGGGTGGTGATAGCACCATAGTGCTTGGACCCGTCATCACTGCTTGCAGCTATATTTATTATTATTATTGTTAGTTATTGTTAGGCAGCTCAAACCGTAAGTCATAGAAATATGAAACTCTGTCACGTGGTGCACAATTCCCACTATTACTCATGGAAGTGAAGGGGCCAGCATCGGCATGGCGCTATAGCGCAAGCATTTATGTTTTGCCTTTTCTTGAGAACCATAAGTCATATACTCAAAATTCTTTTTTCTCTTATTCCTTGGCTTCTGCTGAACTTGTTTGCTAATTTACATAATATGCAAAACCTACTTTTGTATACTGGGACTTTTGACCTTAACAAACCTGGTGTCATTTAGGACAGTGTAAATCTCAATAGTTATCAAAAAACATGTTGACATTTGTAAACAATATGGCTGCCACATGTCAAGCAATTCTAATGAGGCAGAGCATAATTTACTGAAAGAGTTGTAACTCATGAATGCTTGTGTGCATCCAGATGAAAGTTTGGGGCATAGTCATGCATAGGGGGTGGAGCTAAGGTCAGATAACTGTGTGTCAGGAACCGTAAGTTCGACTTGAGTTGAGCTATCATCATGAAACCTAAATGGAAGGTTCGAGTACTGACCCACTACTATCTAATGCAGTCTCGCTCAAATCATCTTTATGCTTACAAAAACTAAGAGCCACAGTGAAATTACTTGTTTGTACTGATTTCTTGCCTCATATAAATTTGGTATTTGAATCATTTAGCCACGCACACTCCAATTTCCAATAATTTGCATAATATGCAAAACCAACTTTTGCAAACTAGTCCTAGGATTTTTGTTAGATTGTCACAGATTTGGTCTCAAAATACTCAGGAGAGTGTCAAAAACTTGTTGATATTTGTAAACAGTATGGCTGCCACATGCCAAACAACCCAAGTGGGGTGGAGAGCCCAACAGCTGTACTTCATGAATTCCTGTGTGGAATTACACAAAACTTGACATGCATGCATGGCAAAGGATTCTGAGGTGATATACAAATTTTGGAGCATAACCATTAAAAAGGGGGAGAGTTAAATTGAAATGGGTATTTCTCAGAAACAGAAAGTCTGATCATCCTCAAAATTTGGTGCATTGCATCAATGTGCTAATCTGTAACTGGATTTTTAATCACCACTGAATTACTTCAAAGACATTGCTGCCTTCAGCCAAACAATCAGAAGGCATTTCACACAGCTCCCACTGAGCTATCATCACAAAGCTGGATAAGTATAAGTCTCTTTATTGGGGTTCTTTATGTGGTATCTTTATTAAGGACTGGCTACTGGGTTTGCTAAGACTGCTTGGACTCCGCCAATCTCCACTTGCAGCTATTACTATTATTATTATTATTATTATTATTATTATTGTTATTCTTTTTTTAATGCCTTAAAATAAATTGTGCAGATGAAACCGTAAGTCGTACAGACATGAAACTTAGTCAATAAATAGCACTTCTGTCCACTACTCAGGCAAGTGAGATGGGCCTGATGGGCCTAATGGTGGCACTATAGCACAGGGTTTTAGGTTTTGGTCCATATCCAGCAAAATGTTTTCCACTGATTCCTTGGGTTCTCCTAATAAAAAAAAAAGCCTCAAGAACCATTTAAAACTTAATTTTGGAAATTAGGATTTTTGATACAAGGATCTTCACAAGTCTGATGTCTAACTACTCAGCAAAGTGTGAAGCTGAATAATTATAAAACATATCTTGAGATTCGTAAACCATATGGTTTACAAGAATATCTCTTGAAAAATGTGTTCACTGAAAATTCCTTTTTTACATTGTTGCTTAAACTGTAAAATTTTACCTTTAAATGTTTAGTTCTGCCCATTTAAATTTGTGATAATTTGAACATTCTTTTGTGAACTGGTCCTAGGATTTTTGGCCTATCTTCACAGCTCTGGTCTCAAACTACTTAGCAGAGTCTGAATCTCAGTAATTATAAAAAAAACATCTTGACGTTTGTAAATGATAATGGCCGCCACATGTCAATAAATTCTAAGGATGTGGAGCTGGTTTACTCAAACAGCTGTAATTAATGATTGGTGATGTGGATTTGACCTAAACTTGAAAGATATGTTCAGTACACAGTTCTGAGGATGTCTGCAAAGGTTGGGGTGTGGGCATTGAAAGGGGTGGAATTAGGTCTCAGCAACTTTTTCTCAGGAACCAAAAGTCTGTTTGAGCTGAAATTTGATGTGCTGCATCGATCTGCTTCTGAAAATACTTGGACTCATGAACGCCGCTTGTGCCTATTTATTATTATTATTATTATTATTATTATTATTATTATTATTATTATTATTATTATTAATGAGACCTCGGGAGATACACCAGCCTCCACTGGGTGATGTACTTTTTTAATTTAAAACTTTTTTGTGCTCCTAGATCTTTGAGGTTTTCAGAGCAGTTGCTGTTGGCTGTTCGACGGTCTCGGCTGAAGGCCAAGGGTGACTGTGCCTTTGCAGTAGCTGTGCCGAGGTTGTGGAACAGCCTCCCACTGGACATCAAAACTTTGACCCTTTGGGGATGACGGTGGCGTCGGCGCCACCACTTGCAGTTTTTAATGATAACAGCGTAAAGAACTTAAAAATGCTCCATCTTTTTGATCGTACACACGAGTAATATATCGTTTGAATCTGTAAAGGGTATATTTTTATTTGTGTACACTCACAATATCAACAAATCATTGTACCTTTGTTAACTAAAGAAAATATACAGGGTGTGCTTTCAGCCGTCTCAGTCACTAAAATGAACTGAAACTCAGCGAATACTTGACACACAGAGATGAGAAATATATCTATGGAACGCTTGAGGTGTCTACTTTTAAACAAATATTCTCAGTTTATGTAATCCATATGAAACCAAGGAGAGGTACAGTCTTTCCGTCTCACTTCATTATCTGATGATAACCTGAGGCGGGACACACCTACACACAGGGAAAATAGTTCGGTGATTCTCGTATGAGGCACACGCTCCCCGGACAATGCCATAAAAAACATCAAGTTTCCGCATAGTTTCTTTCTTTGACTTTCCTACGCGTTTGGAAGATGGCACGCTATTCAGGCGAGGAAGCTCTTCAGCTGGATCAATTCACTCTTCAACAGCTGCATTTTGAAGAGTGAATTGATCCAGCTGAGTATTTTCCTGCGAGTTGTTATGATGAGTAAGTCCTATGTAATTCCTATTCTGATAATATAAAAGAGAAATTATTTTTCAGACTTTGTTTTGCCTAGTTTTGGCTAGCTTTTGGCATTTCACATACCTGACTGAAAGGCTCATTATGCAGCTCATTAGATGGGTCTTTGTCTTCTCAGGTGTGAATCAAAGCATTATGCATGATCATTCACACCTCCTCGCATATAGACTTTCTATACAAAAAGTGTCTTAGAAAATTTAAATCAATATATTGTTTTCTCTGAATGAGTGAACAGGATGATTTTCATGTCATTTTGAAGCAAAAACTCTAGGCTACAAGATCCAGTTCTCAAGTCTTGTGGACAAATGTTTTGAATGAGTTTTATGGCTTTATTTCAGTAACTTTTTTTTTTGTTTGTTTGTTTTTTCAATAACCACGCATAACTGTTATTTTCTCCAAAATACAAACTTGTACATATATGCTGCTCACATATTATATTACAGTGTAATATTATATTACAGTGTAATCAGAATTTAGTCATTTATATTTTTATAAACAAATGAAGAATGCACAAATGTCAGGGCCCCAGAGGGTTAAGCTGTTTTTGGTTGTCACATATAATTCCTTGTTTACTCTTTCATATTTTGTCTATATCCATTTTTATGCTGTTTATCTTTTTTCTGTTTGATCTTAACTATCTTCAGCACTTTGGTCAACAGTGGTTGTTTTAAATGTGCTTTATAAATAAATTACTTAATTGGAAGCCCTTAATTTTGATTCTTTTTTTTGGAACTATTTCTTTAAGTGCTGTTTCAGGCTCAGTTTTGTTTGCGTTTCCCTCCTTACTCATCCTTGCTTCCATTTTGCACCGGGTCTCCAAAATAATGTTTATTATTTAGTGTTATATACTGTTTAATATTGTTTAGCAATTGGCTAAATTAAAAAGTAGCTCAGTTGGATAATTTTAGCACTCACATGGGTAATGTAACATAAGAGGCATTTTGTACAGTAGAGGAGTAAAATGAAAGCAAAGTAATAACACTAACAATTTTTGTTCCTTGGTAGTCAGTGTCGTTCTCTAATTGCTTATGCCTCAAAAGCATAGAAAATGGCTATTAAGCTCCTCAAACTGCATTTGTCAACATTGCTATTTTGAAATTTACCTGTTTTCATTGAAAAAACAGGCAAATTTGTTTTTTGGGTTTGGGTTTTTTGTTCACAAAGTCAAAGAAATCATATGACTCAAAACATATGAATCAAAATGAACATGTATTTCTTACTAAAATTCTACAAAAATGACCACAACAGATTGAGTAGTTTTTTTGAGATTTAAGATTGTATTGTAAATATCGTAAATCAAGAAGCAGCCCTCAAATGTAGTCTCCCATCACAAATTTGTTTAATTTTTTTTTTTTGGTGTAGTCTGCAGAAGCAGTTGAAAAGCGCTCAAGGGTGGAATAAAGAACAGGAGAGAAGCGCCACCAAAAGTCGCCTGTCTCCAGTGTCCTGCTTCTCACACTCTCACACACACACACACACACGCGCGCACACACACACACACAGGGTTCTCCAGTGACCAATGATTAGCTAAATTGCCGCTCAAATGAAACCGACTCACCCTACGATGTAGACAGGAATCTTTCATTAGTTATGTTTACATGTAAAGATTTTTGCCAGTCTGAATGAATTAATCCCAATTTTAGATACCTTTTGTTCTGTTTGCATTTATTCCAATCAGGACAATTTTCATTTATATGCTCGCTCCACGTAATCTGGTCCAAAGTTATGTTCGTGCTGGGAGTGTGGTGTAACTGAGGAGAGCATGAGACCGGAAGAGCAAGCAAGCTGAGAGTTTACAGCCCATATTACAGTAGAGCTAATGCAGGTGATGAGAGACAGAGTACGACTCATTAGGACCACACTCTTGTATATTCCAAATGTGTGGTAAACGCTGCACACTACAGCGTAAAATATGTTTTATGCCTAGTTTTTATGCCTCCCCCACCAGGTTTTCGCATTGACTGACTGTCTATCAGAGATTCTGGTTAGTGTGACATCTCAAGAATGAGTGGTTGAATGTTTGTAGGATTTATATGGAATTATCACTGTAACTAGCAGATGAACTGATTACATGTGGAATTGACCCAAACAGGGTCAAGGTCACATAAAGGTCAAATGTCTGAAATAGGTTCCTTCTACTTTCTACTTTTCCTTCTCTTTTAAGGATTTTTGAGGCATACAAATTAGTAACAATAAGGACCAGACGTGTTGGCAGCGGAGACAGCCCCATCGATGCTGTTTGCATCAAGTTCTACTTGTCTGTAGAACAGAAAAATATATGTATGCATATAGAAAAAATGGAAACAGGCACTCTATCAGGGTACAGATCGTTCTATATGTGGATTAGTAAACATACTATGCTGTACTACACTCTTCAGTGGAAAAACTATAGAGCATGTTGGATGGATCAAGGTGATACAACCCCTGGCAAAAATTATCATTGAGTTGATATGCCTTTCCTGAAGAAAAGCTTTAACACTGTTTGCTCTGTGGCACGATGCATTGTCATCCTGAAAAATTACTTCATCATCACCAAACCTATCTTCTATGGATGGAATGAGAAAAGTGTCCAGAATTTCAATGTGCATTGACTGCTGAGGTAATGACTTCCACCTCCCCTGGTCCTTTACCTGACATACAATCCCATATCATAAATGAGTTGGGAAATTTGATTGTTTTCTTCAGGCAGTCATCTTCATATGTTTCGTTAGAACGGCACCAGACAAAAGTTCCAGCATCACCTCCTAGGCCAATACAGATTCGTGATTCATCACTGAATATCACTTTCATCCAATCATCCACACTCCATGATTGCTTCTCCTTAGCCCACTGTAACCTTCTTTTCTTCTGTTTAGGTGTTAGTGCTGGTTTTCGTTTGGCTTTTATATATGTAAATCCCATTTCATTCAGCCGGTTTCTTACAGTTCTGTCGCAGACATTGACTCCTGTTTCCGCCCATTGGTTTTTCATTTGTTTTGTTGTGCATTTTCTATTTTCAAGGCATATTGCTTTGAGGTTTCTATCCTGATGCTTTGACGTCTTATTTAATCTGCCTGTATGTTTTCTTTTTATAACCTTCCCTTTAAGTTTGTATTTGCCCCAAATTTGGGGTCATGTTTCCTTTCAATTAGTCAAGTCCAACAGCTTGTTAATGTGTGTAAGCACTCCCTTTTAACTGCTGACTAATTAGCATGTTTAAACGTGTCCCGGTATTTGTTTTAGAAATGGAATTTAAAAAGATGATTCCATAATTTTTTTCCTCAACATTGAGTGATTCCATAATTATTTCCTCTACTTGATTTGGAAAATGACATGCCATTAATAAAAAAAAATGTCACTTTTTGTATGTTTCACAAAGCCAGAATGTTAAGCTATTGAAGAAAACCTTTTTTGTGTCATATCTGTGATTTGTTTGTTTGCTATAAAGTAAAAAAGCTGGATGAACATCCTCTAAGTGTGGCTATTCCATAATTTTTGCCAGGGGTTGTAGTTAAACTGGTACAGGGGACGAACAAAATGAAAACATTTCATTTTTTCTCAGTCTGAGACTTAGGATTTTATTTGCAGTTTGTAAGAGTTCTCAAATAAACTCTTTAAATGCCTGTTACAAAAAAAACACTCTTAAATTAAATCTAAAAAAGGAAACCTCCAATATTTTCTAAGTAAAATTTGAGGGTGGGAGCATGCATTGAATGTTTACTTTTGCCTTTTTATGTCCTTAGAACGTCATGATGCCTGAGGTACGGGATTTGTCAGATGCCCTACCAGAGATGCTGATGGATCCCATCACTGGTGTAGGTGTTGTTGCCTCAAGGAACAGAGCACCCACTGGCTACGATGTGGTAAGTGTCCTAGCGTACAGTATTTTCCAGACAATGAAGCATTCCTAATAATCCAGCAATGCTGCTTTCTTTAAAAAAAAAAAAAAAGAAAAATCAATAGAGACATTGCTTTGTAATTGTCGTGACACCTTTCTATCATAGCCAGCATTAACTTACAGCAATTTGTGCTACAGTAGCTCTTCTGTGGTATTGGACCAGACGGGCTAGCCTTCACTCCCCACGCACATCAGTGAACCTTGGGCAACCATCTGAGAACTGACTGTTTACTTACTGAATATTATATCCCACCTCTTGACAAGTGCCATTGTAGCAAGATAATGTTAACCTGTCAGTGGTTTTAATGTTATGGCTTATCGGTGTGTGTGTGTGTGTGTGAGTGTATGTGTGTATATACAGTGCTGCTTGAAAGTTTGTGAACCCTCCAGACATGATCAGGTTTTGTGTAAAAAGAAAAAAATAGAATAACCTAATCAAATGTACATCCAATACCCAATTTGTGAAGCAGACTTCCAAATGATGGACACAAACAACAAAAAAGGATATATTGTCATTATTTATTGAACAAAAGGATTTAGTCTCACAAAAACTGGAAATTTGACTTGTGCAGAAGTATGTGAAGCCTTTTATTAAGTAGCTTGTGGCACCTCCTTTTGCAACCATTACTTCAACCAAATGTCTTCTGTAACCACTGACCAGTCTCTCACATCTGTCTTTGGGGATTTTTGCCCACTCCTCCTTGCAGAACTCAGCCAGCTGAGAGAGGTTGGAAGGACATCTGGCATGTACCGCCTGCTTCAGGTCTAGCCACAACATTTCAATTGGATTGAGATACGGACTTTGACTAGGCCAATCAACAGTGTGAACCTTCTTTCTTTTAAGCCATTCCTTGGTCGATTTGCTTGAATGCTTAGGGGCGTTGTCTTGTTGCATCACCCATTTTCGGTCCAGCTTCAGCTCTCTGACTGATGGCAGGAGATTATCTTCAAGAATTTGTTGATAGGTCTGAGAATTCAAGTTTCCCTGAATAATATGGAGTCGCCCTGGCCAGAGGCAGAAAAGCAGCCCCAGACCTTCACATTTCCACCACCATGCTTCACTGTTGGGAGGAGGTCCTTTTCCTGGAATTCAGTGTTGGCTTTTCTCCAAACATGGCAGCTTTGATTATAACCAAATAAATCTATTTTGGACTCATCTGTCCAAAGAATGGACTTCCTGGTTTGTCCAAATACTCTCTGGCAAAGTTGAAACGGGCAGCTTTGTTCTTTTTTGAGAGCAGAGGCTTATTTCTAGCAACCCTCCAATAAATGTCATGTCTGTTCAGTTTTGTCTGATTGTAAACACATGTACATTTACCCCAGATGCTGCCAGAGAGGTCTGCAACTCTCTAGAGGTGATGTGTGGGTTGGCCTTTACCTCATTTATTATTTTTCTGGTGCTTCTTGATGATAGTTTTGATGGGCGTCCACTTCTAGGCAGAGTTGTGGTCATGTTGAATGCCCTCCATTTGTAGATGATTTGTCTTACAGTGGATGGATGGAGTTGGAATCTCTT
>CM041001.1:10842494-10869499 GCA_022985145.1 Pangasius djambal | reverse complement strand
TGAGTTGCTGTTGTTCCCAAACTCTTCCATTTTGTTATGATAAAGCTGACAGTTGACTGTGAAATATTTAGGAGCGAGGAAATTTCACGACTGGATTTGTTGCACAGGTGGCATCCTATGACAGTTCCACGCTGGAATTCACTGAGCTCCTGAGAGCGGCCCATTCTTTCACAAATGTTTGTAAAAACAGTCTGCATGCAGAAGTGCTTGATTTTATACAACTGTGGACATTTGATCTTCATTTTAACAATATTGGGAGATTCAAGTAATATAAATAAACAAATAAAATTGCCTACAGGTGTGTCACATCAGGTGCAAATTATTAGAACATCGTTACAGAGCATTTTGAAGGAGGCTTGCCTTATTTAAACCTCAGACATTTAGTTTGGTTTGCTCTTAATTGTTGAAGTGAGAGGTATCACCATGGTGAGATCCAAAGAGCTCTCTGAGGCCTTCAGAAAGAAGATTGTTGATGCTTATGAGTCTGGTAAGGGATATAAAAAAAGATCTCAAAAGAATGTCTAATCAGATTTTTTTTTGTGATTTTTTTTTTTGTTATTTACGTGCAGTTACATCACTTTCATCTACAGGTACAAATTAAAAGAAGATCAGAAATTGACATGTTGACATTTCTTAATAAAGAGCTGAATATTTAATGGGGTGTCCTAATTTTTTCACATGACTGTGTATGTTTTGCAACTGAATTTGAATTAGGTCTTCACAGGAATTACAAATACGCATTTGCTAATTATCATTTGAATAAAGTCCTGCCATACATGGGTGTCACTCATTTTGCCATAGGACCCTCTGATATAGTTCTAGATGTTTCATTCTGTTCACGTTTTTACTTCCTGATGTATGCATTCACTATAGTTCTCTATTTCGGTGACTGACGTCTGCACATGCAGAATATATTGGGGGATGAACACAGTATGGTTGAAGAAAGTGTCAAATTTCTTGAAATGGCAACGTGATTCTCATTGCAAGTTTTTGGCTATTTTGGTTTTTGTTTTTAATCACCAGCCATGGTGATTTTACACAGTATGTCAACGTGCTGTCGATTGTCAGTATTAACATAGTCAATTGCAATTGATTATTTTTGTTTTTCCACTGAAGTTCACATTACTTCCCATACAGTGAATATATTTGTTGTACCAATATCCTCCAGGTACCTGTAATATAATGAACATGACAATAGCACAGAAGAAAAATACCAATTGTATTCAATTAGCAGAGAAGGCGCTTATATAATAAGCTCATTGTTATCAGTGCCAATAAATTCATCAGTGTGACATTGTGACAACATTATAAAACATGCTGTAGGTCACTAGGGGGCTAATCACTTGCTTTGTGAATACCTGCTTTGTATGCTAACATTAGTTTTCTAAAGTTTCACACAGTAAAATATTGAGTGAAAACACAAGGATTTGAAGCTGATTAAGAAGCTGATTAAAAAGGAGTGTGAACATGTTTAAACTCTCCGCTAAAACAGCGGACCAAGTGTGAATAAAATTTGCCAATTCATTGAAGGAGAAAGAACTCGGTTGCTTTGCACACTTCTGGTAAAAAAATAAAAGGTGGTTAGCTAAGGTTACCACTACATGCCGATGTCACATGCCACCAGAAATGCCTATAATTGGCTTTTTTTATTGGTGACAATTGTGTGTGTCAGTGGCCAGGGCTGTACAGTACAACAGTGTTGCTCGCATTTGTGATTAAATATTATTAATTGCAAAGTTAAATATTAATTCACTTGCATGTGCACAGTCATTTGCATTGCTGACACTGTTTTTTCTAAATTAGCGAGAGAAACAAATGACAAATGTTAACTATGTACTACTCAGAGCGCTCCAGTCTGTCCTGAAGCTCGAGCACCTTAAAACTGGCACACTGTTGAGAGCACGTTGTCCAGGTCTGAAGTCAATTCAAGCGTCTGAAGTAGTAGCTAATTGTGATAGACTGAATTAACTCAAATAAAGAGCATTGAAAGGCATTTTTCTGCACTAAATGTTGCCTCCAAAAGCCAACATGTTGGCAAAATATCCACCAAGAAAAGACCCTGTTTAGAGGAAAACCCTGTTTCATGAGCATCTAATGTTTCAGTGGTTATGGCTAATGTTAACGTAACTGGCGGGGCAGTACTTATGAAGTATATGGGCAGTAGTATGTTCTGTAGTTAATGGCAGGTGAAATGCAAGCAAGACGCCCTACATAACTGGATAACGTTTATAAACATAACTTGTCAATAACACACAGGTTTATTGCATGTTTATATTTCTGTTTTCCCAAAACAGAGCCAAGCCATGCTGGCACCTTTACTGATCCAGTGAATAGAATAGAATAGAATAGAATAGAATAGAATACTTTAGTGATCCCCAAGGAGAAATTTGTTGTCACAACAGCCACAACACAAGAGCAACAGGGAGCAATTAGACTTAACACGACTAAAAATTCACAATAAACTCAAAATATACCACAAAGAAAGAAGAAATAAAATATACATATTAATAGCTCACCAAATTACTTACAGACTAAGATTCCTGTACAGATTAACTATATGAAATATATTGCAGGTTGGTAGGTTTAAAACTGTACATTAGAAATGTATGATGAGCACTTGTGGTAGTGTGTGTATAAAATTGTACAGTAGTCATGAATAAAGTGGCAGTGCGTGTGTAAGAATGTGCAGTGATCCTATGTAAAATTTGTTGTGCAACACGCAGTGTAGTAGTTGAGTATGCAAAATCAGTAGACATGTCCATCATTTCCAATGTCCACATAGCTCCCCAACCTCGTGGTTGACTCATTGTAGAGCTGGATGGCAGTAAGCAAGAATGACTTCTTTTACCTTTCCTTGCTACAGCGAAGCTGCCGTAGTCTGCTGGAGAAGAAGCTCCACTGTTTGGCCAGTGTGGCATGGAGGGGGGGTTTGCTATTGTCCATGAACCTCTCAGTTTTGTTCACCATTCGCTTTTCCACCACCATCTCCAAGGTGTCCAGTTTGCAGCCTAGGACTGAGCTGACTTTCCTGATTAGCATATTTAGCTTCTTTGCATCGCCAGCTCCAATGCTGCTTCCCCAACTGATTTCAGCAAAGAATATTATGCTTGCAACCACAGATTGGTAGAAGGCCTTCAGCAATTTGGTACATAAATTGAAGGATCTGAGTTTTCTCAGGAAGTAGAGTCTACTCATTCCCTTCTTGTAGACCACCTCGCTGTTGGTCCTCCTGTCTAGTCTGTTGTTGAGGTGGACACTAAGATATTTATAATCACTCACCACCATGACTTCCTCTCCCTTCATGATGGACTGGGTTATAGTCTTCTTCCTCCTATAGTCCACTACCAACTCCTTGGTCTTGGACATGTTGAGTAGCACTTTTTTGTTCTCGCACCACTCCACAAATCTGTCCGCCACCATCCTGTACTCCGCTTTCTGCCCATCTTTAATACACCCTACCATCGCAGAGTCATCAGAGAACTTCTGCAAGTGGCATGATTCAGTGTTGTATTGGAAGTCCGAGGTGTAGAGTGTGAACAGGAATGGAGACAGAACAGTCCGTTGTGGACTCGGGGTAGTGGGTTTGTGGGTAAGGAACAGCCGCTGGCCCTGAGCTGACTCTATTGAAAAATTTTAGCTCATTAACCCTGTCCAGGCTTCATTCATATTGACAATGGCCTATCTTGAAGCCAGTGATCTGCCTCATACTAGTCCACACATCTCTCGTGTGTCCTTGCTGAAGCTTCATCTCCAACTTCCTTCTGTAGCTGTCTGTCTTTTCTCTTAGCCTCATTCTTAATTCCTTTTCCACACACCTCAGCTCCCCTCTGTCTCTAGGCCTGAAGGTCCTTTTCTTCTTATTCAATAACTTCTTCAGGTCACTGGTGATCCAGGGCTTTTTGGTACTAACCAGCAAATAAGTAGGATGAACAAAGCTATTCAAGTTAGTCTGCTCACGGAAACTACTCACTAAGTGTCTATTGGGTTGGGGGTGGATCCGGATGATAGAGAACCCTGGTGGTTATCCTCCTCCTTTATGGCAAGAATGAGCTTCCAACCTGTTTGTAGGTTGTGGTGATGACATGTCAACCAGTGGGCCAATCTCTGCTTAGACAAGAGAGCACCCCATGTGCTGGCAGCATGAGAGATGAGTAACTGACCTGATGAACAAATAGCTGCTGAGTGTTTCAAATAGTACCGTAAAGCAGGCACTGGTGAGCCCATTTGCGGAACTTCCATGTAAGGCAGAGAGCATTTTTCATCTTGTGCCCCCCTGATGATTTGTGTCTGATGGTCACTGTTTTGTTGGAATGGATTGAGAAGTGACATTGTCTCAAATGTGTAGGAAGAATTTAAGGGCAATCTTTTTGGCCAAACTTAAACAAGACTGGCAGTGAGCCACCCTACATACTGGCCTAGGTGGACCACTGGAGTGAGATTTTGATCAGATCCACCACAGAGAAGTCAATAGCTGCAGATTGGAGTGATTGCTCCAGTGCAAGCAGCAACATTTCTAGTGAGGCAATGTTGTAAGACCTGTTCAGTGTGGCTGGATTTGGTGCTTGGGCGTCATATGTCTGAATGAAGCGCTGATGAGGTAAACCCACAAGTGATGTAAAGAAAGCATCAATGGCAAGCATGCAGCCCAGACTTACCTGATTGCAATCAGTCATGTGAGGACCGTGTCAGGGTCTGAATACTTCTAAATAAGATTTTTAATACTTTGCAAAATTTTCTTAAAACTTGTCTTCACTTTGTCATTATAGGTTATTGTGTGTAGACTGATGGGCAAAGAAAATTCAGTTTAATTCATCTGAACTGAAATCTATTACACAATAAAGTGTGCAAAAAAAGGGAAGAGGTCTGAATACTTTCTGAACCTACTGTACATACAAACAGTATGAACAATGTGTGTGTATGTGTTTTAAACCACTTGAATGTGTGCTAGAGACTTTCTAGGCTAATTTAGGTGTAGACTATTGGAGGTTGGTCAATACCCATAATTAGAGCATTACACTGATGACAATAGTAAGCTGTTCTCATGCTCTGAGTGTTATGAAAACCAAAGAGAGGTAGTACACTAAAGCATTTTAATGTATGTAACAAGGCAGCAGAATATTAAAATAGGCACCACACCCAATACACTGCAGAGAACGTCATTGTTGTCTTTGACCACCTGCCCTACATGACGCTGCACTCTCTGACAGTGTCTCAACAGAACTCTCAAACAATTGTTGGCTAATTTAAACACTATTGCTTGAAAAATGTTGTCCTTGAAATAATTCTGGTTTATCTGGGCTAAAGTCTAAGTCACTATGCCGATACTGCTACCCTTTCCTCATGATCTTTACATATTGTGTGCATCTTTCCACAGAGTCATTTAGGAAACGTCCTGGTGGACATGAAGCTGATTGACATTAAAGATACACTGCCTGTTGGCTTTATCCCGATTCAGGAGACTGTGGACACTCGTAAGCACTTCTCTCGTCTTTGCTCACTTGCAGGCAGTATAATTTTTTAACAAGGCTGATAGAAATCCTTTAACATGCATTTAAAAGTTTTTATTTTCCATATACAGTCAGGTCCATAAATATTTGGACATTGATAACGTTATTGTTCAGCTGTCTACCACAGTATATTGGAGGTGAAATTAAATAATGAATATGAGCTCAAAATGCAGACTTTCAGCTTTAATTTACAGGGATTTATATCCAAACAGGCTGACCAGTGAATTACAGGAATTACAGCATTTTATATGTGGTCCTTCCCTTTTAAGGGACCAAAAATAATTGGACAAACTAACAATGATGATTTAAATTGTCATTTTTAGTACTTGGTTGCAAATCCTTTGCAGTCAGTGGCTGCCTGGAACCCACAGACATCACCAGATGCTGGGTTTTGTCCCTAGTGATGCTCCGCCAGGCCTTTACTGCAGCTGTCTTCAGTTCCTGCATGTTCTTGGGTCTTTTGCCTTCAGCAACTGAAATGCATGCTCAGCTGGATTCAGGTCTGCTGATTGGCTTTTTTGAATGGCCATTGCAGAACTTTCCACCTCTTTGCCTTAAAAAAAAAAAGTCTTGGTTTTGAAGGATACTTCTGGTCATTGTCCATCTGCACTGGGAAGCATCGCCCAATGAGTTTTGAAGCAATTGGCTGAATCTGAGCTAATATACACTTCAAAATTTATCCTGTTGCTATGGTCAGCAGTCACAGCATCAGCAAATTCCATTGGCAGCCAAACATGCCCACAGCATAAGATGAGGTGGTACGCAGTTTCTTTCGTCTGGTACAGGTTGACCTTTGTCTCATCTGTCCATTGGATGTTTTTGCAGAATTGTAAGGGCTTATTTAGATGTTTTTGGAAAACTATAATCTGTTCTTCCTTTTTTTGAGGCTTACCAGTTTTCATCTTGTGGTAAACCCTCTGTATTTACTCTGCTGAAGACTTCTCTTGATTGTTGACTTTGACACAAGTATGCCTACCTCCTGGAGGGTGTTCTTGACCTGGCAGACTGTGAAGGGTTTTTTTCAGGGAAGTAATTCAGTTGCTTCGCATGTTTTTTCTGGCCTTTTGGTGTTCTTGAGCTCACCACTGCAACTGCCAGACTTGCACATGCTTACTTACTGAAATAATGCAGGAATACCACACACCCGGCCATGGAACAGTGGAGTAGCCAATTGTCCAATTACTGAGCAGTAAGTCTGCACTTTGAGGTCTTGTTCATTATTTAATTTCAGCTCCAGCATACCTGTGGTAGACAGCTAAAATAACAATTATTTTTCTATGTCCAAGTCTGTATGGACCTGCCTGTATTTTTCATGGTAATCCTTCACAAATAAAGCCTAGCCGATAACTTGGACTGTCTGAGCGGTGTACTGTCACAGACAGTATTTGCTTAAATACATATAAACTGGCTATAAACTATAAATAACTATATTACCTATTAAACTATAAATACCCACTATTGTTGTGTAACAGCGCTACCATGCGTTCTTTAAGTCTATGTGGTGTGATATTTGTCAGTAATGAAATATGCATCTTCCCAAGTTGTTCTCTCTGAACTTAGAGACTGGACCCTCAGAACCCTTTAGCTATGCAATCTGTGCAGATAGTTTCTGCAACAATATTTTAAAATACTTTTAATCCATACTATGCCATGTCCCATGCTACAGCCTACCAATTGTGGTAGAAAAAGTCTAAAATCTATGCTAAAATAAAACATACCTGCCTCTTGCTCAGACTTTTGTTGTGTGTTTTGGACCAAATCTATCAGTGTTCCAGGTAAGTAATTTTCTTGTGATATCTTTAGGCTGCTTATAAATAAAGTGTGTGCATACACAAATTTGGAGCATGTTTAATCAGTGTTGCAAATTTAACAGTGGACCACAGCAGTTGTCCATTTTTTAAAGCATTTTTCACACATTTGGTGATATTTAATTAATTAATTAGTTAGTTGTGCCTTAAAGCCTTAATTATATAATTATGAAGAAAAATAAAAATATTTTTATATCGTTATTAGAGATGGCATGATACTACTTTTTCTTTTCCAATACCGATACCAAAATATACCAAAAAAATATCAGCCAATATCAATACACTAAACCATTTCAAACTGCCTACTGTTTTTCAGAAAAATCCTCCAGGTCCTGCACATTATTTGCTTTTCCAGTATCTTCTGCATATTTGACCCCTTTCCAACAGTGGCTATATGATGTTGAGATCCATATTTTCACACAGAGGACTCATACACAACTATTTCAAAAAGTGCAAACATTCACTGGGGCTCAGGAAGGAAACATATTACATTAAGAGCCAGGGGGTTGTAAACTTTTGAACAGGGTGATCGGTGTAAATTATTTTGTTTAAAGATCTTTTTTTTTCCATTTAGTACTGCCCTTTAGAAGCTACATAAGATATTATTTTTTCTTCTGGGAAACATGTAAATAACAATTTACACCCACAGCCACTTTGGAAAGGGGTCAAATATGCAGAAGATCCTGGAAAACTGAATAATGAAAAAAAAAACTGAAAAAAGACCAAACATAAAAACCGTCATGGATCATCCAGGTAACAACACACAGAATTAAGTAATTTGAACTTTCAGTTGTGTAAATTCAGTTATTATTTTGTCTTGTAGACTATATGTAAACATCTGCTTTGTGAAATAGCTTATTCAGTGCAGTGCTAAATAAAAAACAAAATGCAATTTTTATGATACCTTTTTTTTAATATTATTATTATTAACATTTTGCAGATTCTGCAAGGCATCTTTAAAGTTAAAGCTTTAAAACTTGCTAACAACAGAAACAGCACAATTAACAAGCTGACCGGACTCATGTGATCCTCGTTGTTATGGTAACTGGGGGGTGTAACTGAAAACAAATACATTATTCAGATTGCACTGATGATGCATCCTAAAGAAATACTTTGGTGTTAAGTGCCGGAGCAAGGACGAACATAAACACACTGATAGATGTGAAATGGGTGAATAAACACTCACAGGTATTTAATCGTAAGTGTGGGAAAGGGAGTGGCAGGGCTGAGGGAAAGCACGAGAGTAGATGACAAGGTGAGAGGCCACGTGTCTACAGTGGTGTGGCTGAAGATTTGGCAGCTTCTAAGCTAAGGGAATCCGGCATTGCGGCAGCCCTGATAAGCGACAAAAACACTGGCTCAGCAAACACTGGGGTGGACTGGGCCCAGAGTCTGTAGTGTCGGGACAGCCCATCAGCATTCCGTGGTGGACCCCCACTTGATGCTGCACCTGAAATGAGCAATCTTGCAGTGAGAGAAACCAACAAGTGATGTGGAAATTAGTATCATTTGCCTTGACCATCCATTGTAGTGGGGCCTGATCTATGACCAGAGTGAAATGTCTGCCAGTGAGATGATTCAGTTCATCAAGGCCCTTTTGATGGCAAGAGCTTCCTGTTCCACTGCAGCATAGCATCACTCAGTGGGTTGTCAGTTTTCCAATGTGTACAATACTGGGTGTTCTTTTACATTTCTGGGACAGCACGGCACCCAGGTCTGTTTCCAAGGCATGGGTGTGTACGATGACAGGGAGGTTGAAGTTGGGACTCCTTAAGATGGGAGAGCTGGTCATGGCTTTCTAAGGGCCTGGAGCACCAGCTCAGCTTTGGCTGTTCAGTGTACTTTGTCAGTGTGGAGGCATCAGCAGTTCTGATCGCTGATGCTCAGTGAGCTCGGCTGCCCGTTCGCATTTGCCTAACATCTCCAGGACACCCATAGAAGGTGGCTGCTGGCAGAGGAGCATGGTGCCAAAGACATAGTAGTCGATCCAGTGATACTGGAACAGTTCTGTGTCATCTACCAGAGGGGATAGCAGAATGGGTCCAGTGCCACCATCTGGCATCGCTAGAAGAGGCGGTCCAGCTGGCTGAGGACCACTTTCCGTCATCATTGTGGCGGCATCATTTGGATAGTTCGTGAAGTGTGTGTGGCATCAACATGGTGCCCTGATTAGTCAGAATCTCTTTCAAGATTCTGACCCGGGAGATTATTTTATTATTATTATAGAGATTATTTAGAGTGCCTCTGCAACACTGCATGCTGGGATGTTGCACAAAGGCATGGCTTCTGGGTATCACATTGCGTATTCCACCAGGACTTACATAAAGTGATGCTCTTGTGCAGTCTGCTCTAATGGCCTGACAAGATCCACACACATTCTTTCCAAGGGAACCTTGATTCACCTGCTGACATTTATGACATTCCGCACATCACTTGAGAACATTTCCGCAAATGCCCGGCCCTCCCCATCTTCTGTGTCTTCCTGAGGAGCTTATGTTGATGGTCCAGGCACCTCCTCTACAGCCTCTATGCTGCACACATGCTACACCGCACTACACTGTTGCAGGACCTGCTGTGGCATACCTTCGTCAAAAAGTGAGAGGATTAGTCCCCCACCCAGCAACAAGACCACACGGTGCTGATAGTTCAGTTTGCAGATGTCTTTTGAGGGTTGCCAGGCCAAACACAACTGGTTCAGCATGACATTCAAACCCTGAATGGAGTGGTGATCAGGCAGTGGCCCTAGACTGATGAGCAAGCCAGAATGCTGCAAGATGGCATCATTGGCATCCTCTAATCTCTGGTCCAGCCCCATTGTCTAGCCCTCAAAACCAATGGCGGCGTATGGCCAATGGATCTGTAATGATTTTCAGAAGCTCAAGCAGGTCTCCTGTATGTGGGCCCTGTATATGGGCCAGGAATTTGCAGTTGGCACTGGCTGGACGCTCTGCTGACCCTCTATGCTTGCTCCATATGTTCTTTGATAATCACTGACGTCTGCAGTGGTCCCACGAGATCCATTCCTATTCTCTTGAAGAGATGAGTGGGGTTGGTGGGAGCTTTTGGGGAGCAGTTAGTTGGTGCTGAGGCTAGCAGAGGTTCTTGACTTTCAGCCTGCATTCCTGGCCAGTGGAATCAATCTCAAAGATTTTCTAGCATAGAGAAATCATACTCTCTGTAGCAACTCGAGACTGTGATGGGCTGGACACAGACACACAGGAGGCAGGGGTAGTGGAAAATAAGTGTTCTTTGTATTAAATCTTTAGTGGAGTGGAAGTGAGATGATTGCAGAGTGAGAGGTGTAGCATTGTGGTCGTTCTAGCTCTGGGGTTGACGAGCAGGGATGAGCCCCGTTGAGCTGAGGATGGTAGGGACCGTGGCCTTCATCGCTGTCAGCAGTCTCTGAATAAGAGGGCGTGCAATGGATCAGCATTGCCATTGCCTGAGTAGCAGACCAAACATGCCCACTTTGTTGTTTCTGCTGCGCCCTTTAATACTCCCCTGGTTTCTCCAGGAGGGTGAGGAGCTGCCACAGCACTCGTTAGAGTCCAGCCATGTGATTGTGCCTCCCCGCCTTGCAGCCATGTGCTCCTGCGTTATCCATAACAATGGGGGTGCTGAATTGGTGCTGTCCTTTCAGCACCCGGGCAGCAGTTGTGCGTCACAGTGTCCCCTAAGCTGTGAGCCAGTGAGTGTTGCACTCATAGGTTGCAGCTTCGGGAGAGGCCATCAGTGTTGCCATGGTGGACCCCCACTCAGTGCTGCACCCAAAAAGAGAAGTCCTGCAATGATAGGAACCACCAAGTTACCCTGGCATTTGTGTCTTTTGCGCTGGCCATCTACTGCAGGGGGGCGTGGTTGGTGATGAGCGTGGCAGACTGCCAGGTAATAGCACAGCTCCTTGATGGCCCACTTTATGGTGAGGGCTTCTCTCTCGACGCCATTGTACTTCTTCTCAGCAGGGGTCAACTTCCTGCTGACATACAGGGCCGGGTGCTCTTCTCCCTCGACCATCTGCGAGAGCACGGAGCCCAGTCTTGGAAGTGTCCATGTGGATGGTGAAAGGCAGGTTGAAGTCTGGGTTCCTGGGGAGCTGGTGAGTGCCCTCTTTAGAGCCTGGAATGTCTGCCCTGCTTTCAGTCTGCACCCAGTCTAGTAGGCCATTTCTTGATGAGATCTGAAGGGTGGAGACTAAAGAGGACACGTTAGAGACAAATCTCCTGTAGTAACCCGCCAACCCCAAAAAGGCACGTACCTGTTTTTTGGTGGTGGGGTGAGGGTACCCTTTTTCTGCCTCAATTTTTTTTCTCCTGCTGCTTCAGCATACCCCGGCCGATGCGGTACCCCAGGATTGGCCATCAGTCCTGTCTTCCGGAGCTCTCTAGGACCTCCCCGAGGTGGTCCAACCATGTGGAGGAGTGGATGATTATATCATCCATAGGGCGATGTACATCAGACATCGGAAGGTCGTGGGCGCACCATGCAGCCTGAAGGGGAGAACCTTGTACTCCCAATGGCCATTGAAGGTGCTGAATGCCATCTTTGCTTTGGCGTCCAGGGCCAGCGCTACCTGCCAGTAGCCTTTAGTGAGGTGGAGGGCTCTCCCTAGTCACTCCACCAGGTCGTCTTCTTGGGAGAGGAGGTAGCAGTCGAAATCCGATACCTGGTTGAGTCTTCGGAACTCATTACACAGTCTGAGACTCCTGTCGGTCTTCCGAACCACCACAGTGGGGCTGGACCAGGGGCTGGCGGACTCCTTGATGATGCCATCTTGCAAGGTCTGACTAACTTCCTCCTCAGTAGCATGATAGTGGGCTTCTGGGACATGGTAGGGACACTGTCGTACTGTGGTACGACAGTGTCCCTACCATGTCCCAGAAGCCCACTATCATGCTACTGAGGAGGAAGTTAGTCAGTTACTCCTGGTGGGGTTTTTATCTCGTGTTGGACAAGATGCGTCATCCCTGGTGCTGAAGAGAAGCTGTCAGCAAACTGATCCATTGGTCCTTCAGCTCTCGTCTCTGTGCGGAGGTCAGATCTACTCCCTTCTGCACCAAGGTACGCTCTACGGGATCTGAGGAGATACTGGCAAAAGCTGAGAGCACTGGAGTAGACTTGACCCATTTTTTAAGCAGATTAATGTGATACATTTGAGTCTCTGCACATTTACCGGGCTGTTGCAGGTGGTAGTTCACCAGGCCCACCCTCTCGAGAACAGGGTAAGGGCCTTGCCAAAGACCTTGCAGTTGGCGCTCGGGCATCGGAGGAGCACACGGTTGCCTGGCTGGAACTCTTGGGGCTGAGCTGGCCAGGTGTAAATGCATTGCTGTTCTGCCTGGGCTTCCTCCATGTGCTGACGAACAACAGGTGCCCCTCTTGTCCTGAATGTACTTGATAATGGTGCAGAACAACAAGGGATGCTTCTCCCATGCCTCTTTGGCCATGTCCAAGAGCCCACGAGGCCTTGTCCTGAACAGTAGCTTGAAGTGGGTGAAGCCTGTGGAAGTCTGTGGTGTTTCTCAGACTGCAAAGAGGATATAGGGTAGAAGGAGGTCCCAATTCCTTCCTTCCTCATTTACCACCCACTGCAACATCCGTTTAAGAGCCTGATTAAACCTTTCAACCAAACCATCAGCGGCCCTACAAGGTCCATGCCTACTCTCTTGAAGGGAACGCCGATGATGGGGAGGGCACGGGCTTCTTGGGCATGGTGCATTGGCACTGGGGGCACCTCTGGCAGAATCTCCAGACCTCGACGTCTCGACAGGCCAGTTGCATCAGCATCTCCATTTTCCACTAGTGGGACCACTAGGAGCCACCCTTGACAGTGAAATAGGTGGTAGAAAGTCTCTGGTCGGGATTTTGGTTTACACCCTCTATCTGCAGCACCCAGCCCCAACAGTGCTTCGGGCAGTTGTGTTCCTTCTCCAGGAGGTTTCTCCAGGAGGGTGAGGAGTTGCTGCCACACTCATTAGAGACCAGCCGTGTGATTGTGCCACCCTGCCTTGCAGCTGTGTGCTCCTGCACTATCCATAACAATGGAAGTTATTGAAGTGGTGCTGTCCTTTCAGCACCCGGGCGGCAGTTGTGCAAGGAGCGTGCAGTTATTGGAGGGTGGCGGCTGCAGGCCTGCTGTCATATCTCATTATAATGAAATGCTGATTAATGGACCCCAGGAGCACTCTGAGTGTATTCATCTTTAAAGAAGATTCTGATACTGTGTGTCCAGTGAACTTTTCTGATCTTTCTGCAATGTAACAAACCCAAAAACTAAAGTAAATCTGATAAAATATTATTAGATGGCAATTGTTGTCAACTGTAAATAACAGTTTCCTGATTTGGGAAAGACGTTGTTTTGAAACATAGTTAACTTGTTTACTCAGTCAAAAAAACAGCTGACATTAAAACAATTTTTAGACATTTGCTTTGCTGAAAAGCTCACAGATTGTTGTTAATGTCAGGCCAAATGGCTACTGTTGTATTGCATTACGTTAACCTACGTGACTTGCTTTATCCTGCCTTACGTTGTTGTGCTACAAGCAGTTCCCCGATACTTCCAGCTATGTTTGTTACAGGATCGGCTAGAATTTGTTCTTTTTTTCACTGATATCCTATCTGCCATTTTTATAAGTATTGGTCTGATACAGATCCTGGGTATCAGATCAGTGCCATCTCTAATCATTATTGCTATAGGCCTATTTAGAAATGAGGTGCTATAAGGAAAAACAAATGATTTTCATTACAGACTACCATAGAAAGAGAGAGTTTATGGAGACAAGGATGTACTTAGAGTACAGTGTTTGAGTCATTGATATCCAATAATACTTTCTTAAATTAACAAATGTATTTTTTAACTTGGAAAACCCATAGTTGCAGGTTTGCAACATTTTTCCAAAATCCACCCCAGTGCAAAAAATAATGAAGTAACATAAATCAGTTACTTAGTCCTAACCCATGCATTTAACCCTACTGCTACTTCTACTCCATTCATCTTTCAACTTCAATCTCTGTTTCTTATTTACTTCAGAGGAGCCAGCATTCAGGAAACGGAGGCTGTGTATTAAGTTTATCCCAAGGGACTCCACTGAGGCTGCAATTTGTGACATCCGTATCCTGGGACGCTCCAAACAGGCCCCACCACAGTATACATTCATAGGGTCAGTTTCCATGAAGATCTGCAGTCAGATGAATGATTCCCAACTGTTTACAACACTTAGATTTTTTTTTATGGGCATATTTATGAATCTGTCTAGGTCCTGTTTTTTTCACTGTAAGATGCTTTACAAAGTTGAATGTTTAAGAATGTAAAAAGTTTTAATTTAATTTTAATGTCAGGAGACCCACAAAAATCTTTCGCCTAATGTTTACTAATATACAGTGGATATAAACTGTGCACACCCCTGTTAAAATGTTTTTTTAATGTAAAAAAAAAAAATAATAAACTAAGATAAATCATGTCATATCTTTTTCCACCTTGCTGTGATATAGCAACCAACAAAATTCAAGTGAAAAACAAATTTTTAGGGAAAAAAGAAAAAACTTAACCTGATTGCACAAGTTTGCACGCTCTTTTATGTGACATAATTAACCAATCACATTCAAAGTCATGTTCAAAAGTAATGATCATACACTTGTCATAAATGAGGTGATTGCTATTAACCACAAATAAAGATCAGCTGTTCCTGTAGGATTTTCTTGACATAATCTTGGTTTCATCCATCTGCTGAAGCTATGGTCCACAAGGAGCTTACAAAGCATGTATGGGATCTTATTTTCAAAAGCTATCAATCAGGGGAGGACTACAAAAGAATTTCAAAAATATTAGATGTACTGTGGAACATCATAAAGGTCATCAACAAGTGGAGAAAATGGGGCACCACAGTGACATTGCCAAGAGCAGAACGTCTCTCCAAAATTGACAAAGGGACAAGACGAAAACTTATCAGGGAGGTTGCCATGAGACCTGTGGCAACGTTAAAGGTGCTTGAGGTAATATCTGGCAAGTGCTGGTCACTCCCTGCATGTGACGACAGTCTCTTGTATTTTTCACATGTCTGGACTATGGGATAGAATAGCTAGACAGAAGCCCCTTCTCATGTAAAAAACATCCAAGCCCACCAAACTAGTTTGGGCATAATTCTAAAAGATATGTTTGGTGCAAAAACAGCACAGTTTAAAACCCAGAGAACGCCATAACCTCAGTGAAACATAGTGGTGGCAGCATCATTCTATGAGGCTGCTTCTCTTCAGCTGGGTATTGGGGCTCTAATTAAGTTGGAGGGAATCATAGATAGCTCCAATCTATTTTGGCACAAAACCTGCAGGCCTCTGTTAGACAGCTGAAGATGAATAAAAATTTCACCTTCCAGCACGATAATGACCCAAAGCAGGTTTCAGAAGATCATCATCAGTGTTTTGGAATGACCCAGTCAGAGCTGAGTTCAAAATCCTTGAAAACCTGTGGAATGAATTGAAGAGGTCTGTGCCGAGGAGATCCTCTCCCAATTTAATAGGTCTGGAGCATTTTTCCAAGGAAGAATGCAATTAAATTGACAAATCCAGATGTGCTAAGATAGGAGACTGTTATCTAAAATAGCTGAGTGCTGTATTATAAGAAAAAGGTGCTTTAACAAAGTATTAGTGTGCAGCACTTGTATAACCAAGTTACTTTAAGTTTTTCCTTTTTTTCCCCTAATACATTTCTTTTTGTTTTTCACTTGAATTTTGTTGGTTGCTTTATCACATTAAAGACAGGAAAAGAACTGAGATGACTTACTTTGGTTTCTTTTTTTTTTACATCACAAAAAAAGAGAGAGACACCGAGACAGTGACAAAGAGAGATGGCATAAAATGGGAGCGAGAAACAGGAGCCCCCACAGAGTGCTGCTTTAACAGTTACAAATGCCCACTGGCACTGCTTTGACCACTGGACACAATCAGAGACTTCCATTTTAGTGGGATTAGTCGGTGGGTTGGTAAGGTCAGAATCATTAGGCACAAACCTGTGGTAATATCCTGCCAGCACAGGAACTGTGTCCCATTATTTGTATTGGGTCCTGGGCAGGCCACAATCACAGCAGTCTTATCAGTTTAGGGAAGCTGCTGCCAATGACCCAAGTGGAAGCCCAGATAATGAACCTCCACCCATCCAATTGAGCATTTCTCTGGGTTTACCTTGAGTCCAGCTCATCTCAAGCACTGGCCTTATATGTTGTCCTCATGTTAGATTGTCACCTAATTAAATAGAATTATATGCACAATGGGACTACAGAACATGGTTTATTAATCATTGAAAAATAGCAGTCACCCTGAAATTCCCTAACAGAAGAGTTTAAATTAGTGTAAACCAAATGAGGTGGAGATAACTTTGGAAATAATAGAATCTGCTGATAGCCCTTGGTGAAATCCAAGGAAAATAATAACAAGCCTTTTAAAGCTGATCCAGGAGCTTCTCTGTAGGAAAATCAAATTTTGAAACTGCATTCACCTTGTGGAAATCTAGACAGATACAGAATATCCTGTCCAGCTTGGCTTTTCTGCCTTTTTGTGTATTTTTTGTCAATGGCGATCCAGTTCGGATTTAATATTCAAGGCACATTATGCTTCATAATATCAGGAGTACTGTACCAGGCAATCAGTGCCCAGACTTTTTAACTCAATTTACGGATTTATTGGTGCTGCTCCTGATGTGTGCTCCCAGCTGCGCGAAAAAGATGGAGAGGAAAGCACACTGGAGAAGTGTTCAGATTTAGGAAGAGAGACCTAAGATCTTCCACTCCCTGGAATATTCCTGTCTAACATGCACTCAGTTTGTAACAAGATTGATGAACTCAAAATCCTTGCAAGCACAAAAAGGGGACTTTTGACTGACTTCAGTTTACTGCTTCATGGAGACATGGCTGAAAGATGCGATTCCGGAAATTATAGTGGAATTACCTATACAGGGTGGATCGAGTCCCTGTTCTTTTCAGTAAGAAAAAAGGAGCGGGTTTGTGCTTCTGCATTTGTGCCCTGACTCTGGTGCACCTGTAACTCTCAAACACTGTACTGATCATCTGTCCCCTATCTTTATGGATGTATTCAACTGGTCACTGGAGCTGAATACTGTTCCAGCATGCTTCATGACATCCCAGTTCCAAAAAAAAACAAACAAACAAACAAAAAACAAAGGTAACTGGCCTTAATGATTATAGACCTGTAGCCCTCATCTCTGTTATCATGAAGACCTTTGAAAGACTGGTGATGGTATTTCTTAAATCCAGTACTCTGGATCTGGTTGATCCACTACAAGCAGATCCAGAGTACTGCAGCTCTGTAGATGATGCAGTTCATATCAGGCTTTATTTTGTACCTAGACTCTCCAAATTCATATGCCATGATTCTCTTTGTAGATTTCTGCTTTAGATTTCAGCCTTCGTTCTGTCCCTGAGTTCCTACAGAAACTTATCACTTTGCAAATTCCTGGTTCCATCTGTATGTGGATCACAAACTTTCTTTCTGACAGGAAGCGGTTTGTGAGAATTGGTCGGAGCATTTCTGAACCCAGTCACTCAGCACTGGAGCACCACAAGGTTGTGTCCTCTCATCAATTTAAAATTCGCTCTGCACAAATGACTGTGTGATGCATCTGTGAAGTTGATCACATTTGCAGATGACATCCCTGTGGTTGGTCTCATCATTGATGGTGATGAGTCAAAGTACCACCAGGAGGTTGAACAACTATGTAGGATCTGAAGCGAACAGGCAAAGAAAGCAAAGAAGCCATAAAGCTAGGAATCCTGCTCCCAAACTTTGCAGATCCCAGTTATTCACTGCTTGTTTACTGATTGCTGGATTTCAACTGTCCTGTGAACAATCAGCAACTGATAGGACATCCCAAGACCAGATGGCTTACCCAACACGATGGTAAAACTGATAACTACAGGAAAGGGGGGGACTCACCCAAGGACCCTCGTGGAATGAGTCCTTTGTTCTCCCCAGGAACACAAAGTTCACCACCCTTACACATTCCACAGAGCCCAGCTTTAACAGACTACGTAAGGCTATTTTGCATCTCCTGTAAGGACAATGATTTTTAAGATGATGCACCATAGTTTGAAAACTTGTTGCCTCTTTTAATGTCATTCTGTATATGCTTATAGCCACCAGGTCATTATGATGCTTTTTGATCATTTAACAGGGTTCATAGTATTTGTGAGTGTATCAATAACAGCAGCTATGTCGTGTTTGGTATGTGTGTGATCACTATTGAATTTCCTAAGGGTTGGTATAACGTAAAGTTGAGTACGATGTATTACATGCATTTTACCAAATTCCTTACCGAAGTTCTAACTTAACCTTTTGCAAAGTTTGGAAAGCACATAACTCAGAGACCAGAATGTTAATTAGTGTCAGAGGAGGAGAATACAGTTTACACCCTGCCCCAAGATCCTGCTAATTGGAGAAAGCACTTTGGGGTCAGCCCAACTGGAAAGGGTTAAAACTCCCTGACACAAAGGAAACTCTGAGTCTCATACAACACATCTCTGCAAGAGTCTCATCCAATACATCTTTGCAAGAGTCCCATCTTACACATCAAGAATCCATCAACATCTTCAAGGAGTTCTCTTCAACTAACAGCTCAAGAGAGTCTCCATCCACATCTGAAAGAAGTCTCATCAACCAAGAGCTTTAGAAGTTCATCACGAGGAGATCATGCTTGCTCCGAGACTCCGCATCCAGACTGGTTCCTGCAAAGCCTCCAACTCTCGCCTTCGCACCGCTGTGAACCACTCATCAATGTTTTGCAACCCGCCTACGAGACTCAGCCGGGTTCGCGCCTCACTCTGTTTATCTTCCCCATTGGTCTTTCGAGACGCTACATAAGGCCAACCAGACCGCCGACCAATCAACATCGCCGGAAACTCCTTCCAAACAACAACGCAATGAGGGAATCCCTGGCAACACGAACGCAAGTATGGTACCTCCAGATTCCCGCTGAACTGGTGCATTTAATACAAGTTTAAAGCCCTTCTAAACGAAGATTAGAGTTAAACTGATAAGTTGATGGTTCATTCAGGTCATGGTCTGAGAAACTGCTAGAAACTTGGAATTTCATTCACTCTCTTTTCAAAGCCATTTTCACCCCTGTTTATGTGTGTGCGTGTGTTTGTGTTAGATTAGTTTCTGTGTTTTAGAATAGTAATAAAGTCTCGTCTGATTTTTAAAGGCCAGTGTCTTGTGTCTCTGTGCTTCAAATTTATTGCCTTAAACTGCCAATCTTGTTACTGCGCTCTTAATATAGTGTTTCACTATATTTAGGATATTATTACCGGTGGCCACGAAGGTAATATCCCATACACAATTAATAAATACACTCATTTCAACTTATCGCTGGACGGATAGTTTAATAGTTTATTAAAATATTAAGTTTACAAATTTCCCCTTCTGTGCTAAACAGCTAATTTTTTTACATATTGGTGGAGAATACGTAAAATTAACCTAAACAGCTAATTTTCCCTACAACTAGCTTCCTGGTGTAGCCGGAATAAGCTTGAGCTCAACATGCTTAAAACCACATAGATGCACAATAACTTCAGGAAACGCACATGTTCCCCCTCCCCACTCATCCTTAATTTATCAGTAAGAACTGTCACTTTGTTCAAGTTTCTGGAAGCTACACACACACACACACACATGATCTCAAATGGGAGATGCATACATCAACCATCAACAAGAAAGCTCAGCAAAGGATGTATTTCATACTGCAGTTGGCGAAGTTCCATCTACACCAGGCTATACTGGTGCAATTCTATACTGCCAAAAGAGAAAGCATCCTTATATCTGCCGTCAGTATCTGGTTTGGTGCAGCCTCCTCCAGAGAAAAGAGGAAGCTGCAACACACTATCAAGACCATAGAGAAAATCATCGGCTGCAGTCTGCCGGCTGTACTTGAAGACCTCTACATCGCCAGGGCAAAGAGGCAAGCAGGAAAAATCATTAGTGATGCCTCCCACCCTGTTAATTACCTATTCCAAAAACTACCTTCAGGGAAGTGATTCCACTCCCTGATAACAAAAACAGCACGCCATCAAAACAGCTTCTTTCCACTGCCAATTTCTTTTATTAACCAGGCTGGCTAGGCAGCATTCGGTGATGACTACAATGCTGACCTGCCAGTAACAAGGAATCTTGCATTAAATGTTGTAATGAATAATTGTATTCCTGGTTCCTGCACTAGATACTTGCTTATTATTATTATTATTATTATTATTATTATTATTATTATTATTATTATTATTAAGTTTTATTATTTATCTTTTATTATTTTGCAAGTTAGATATAATTTTAAATATTAATAAATAGGACTATTTATTGATATTTATTAAATGTATTATTTATTAATATTGCCATTACTATACATCATTGCTTTTTTTTATTATTATTATTATATATCACAGTTGTTCCACTCCATTTAATGCACCCTGAATGGCATCCAGCTGCATTCTGCCTTACATTACATCTGTAATGTAAATTACAACTGAGCCTACCATTTCCGCTTTGGGTGCAATATTTGTGTATTAAGATTTTAATTGTGTTGTGTTGTCCAAGATGTGTGTGTTGAATTTATCGTGTTGTGACAAAACACCATGAAAAATTTGTAATACCTGGAAATGTATATGGCAGATAAATTGATTCTGATTCTATTAGGTCAGTGTGCCAGGGAGAAACTTGTCTGAAAATTCAGGTTGCAACTTGCCAACTCTTCTGTCTAGAACAGTAAGAGATTGTCTCCAAGTGGGATGGGAGTGAGTTTTTTGGAACACCCCAGTCCCAATTCATCTCTCTCTGCCACTGCCATCACCAAAGCGACAAGGGCCAGCTCTCTCCACTGTTTGAGGAGATAGAAGTAAATCTGCTGTGTTTCCCTATCCATTTGCAATACCTCATAGTAGAATTCCCCAACAGAATGAGTGACCTCAAAGCGCCCGTGCCAACATCACTGCAAAGAACACAACAGCAACATCGCTGCAAAGAGTATTCAAGCTTGGGTGCTTTGACATAGTTGACAAACAGTAACCTAAAACATATGGAGAAGTAAAGTTGCAGCTTTGGTGTCCTTGGTTGTGCGTGGCTTATTGAAACATATGCTCAGTTGACTTCTAAGAGACTTCTAATCTCATCATTACCCCTCTAACCCTGTAAACCTTGATGTGGACAGTCTTGGTACAAAACATCAGTATTTCTATTTGAATTTATCCAAGGTTTTATTTCTCCAAGGTTTTTTATTTTAGCCAAACTGAGGTATAATTTTTTATCAGTATAGAAGGAACAATTACTGTGATGTGACTGACAGATGTTTCATGTTCCCCATGTATGCCCTGTTAGATTGATTGTTTAAACAATATTTTTGCCTGTGTTGTTTAAAAAAAAAGGGGGGGGGGGGGTGGTCCAACATGAAGAGCAGAAAGCTGTGTATGGGAGAAGTTTTGAGAAAATTCGAACCCAGTGGTGTAATTGCAATCTGGCCTTCCAATTCTTACTGCTGATGAGTGGTCTTCTTCAAACAGTGGATTGTGATACCTGCCTTGTGGAGGTTGTTGGCTCTCACAATGATTCTGTCATCAACTGCTGCTGTTCTTCTTGGATGACCTGTTTAGCTGTTCAGTTGCTGTCTGGTTGCAATTAGCAAAACAATACAGAGATGAACAACAAAAGTTCTGGAACCAAGATTAACCTTTACCAAAGTGATTGGAAAGGCCAAAGCATGAAGAAAGAAAGGATCTGCTCATGATCCAAAACATATGAGCTCATTGTTCTAGAACGGTGGAGGTAGTGTCATGGCTGTTTCTGCAACTGGCTCACTAATCTTTATTGATGATGTAACTCATGATGGTAGCAGCAGAATGAATTCAGAAGTCTACAGAAACATTCTGTCTGCCAAAATACAGGGAAATGCATCCAATCTTATTGGGAGGAACTCCATCATTCAGCAAGACAATGACCCAAAACACACTGCCAGCACAACAAAGGACTTGATCAGGTGAAAAAGTGGAAGGTTTTAGACTGGCCAAAGCAATCACCTGAACTTAACCCAATTGAGCATGCATTTAGCCTCCTGAATAAGAGACTGAATAAAAAGAGAATCCCCTGAATAAAAAATAACAACCGGGATCAGCTGTAGTTATTGCAAGCATGGAATATGCACCAGACTATCTGTTCCTATACTTCTTGCTCATGTAAGAATTGGGTGGTCTGCTACCAGTGGTCCCATGTAAGCTGCTGAACACATCTAGATGAGAATATCAGGAAATACAAGCTGAAATTCTGATCTATCATCTCGTATTCAACTTTTGATCTCAGACCCAGAAGTTTTCAGTGTATAGCAAAAACAAAAGAATTGGCCTTGCTGTTCCAATACATATGGGGGGACTATATATTCAAGGGAGAATAATAGGAGGCCTAAAGCAGAACCTTGTGCAATAACATACTGTACTTTTTTAGGCTCTGAAGATTTAATATTAATGCTGGTACTGAGAAGTAAAGTCTAAAAATTGTTTGTCTAAACCAAATGTTTTTTCATGGCCAATAGTGTGAATGCATTATTGCATTACACAGCTGTTAAGTGATAAATTTATCCAGCATCCTAGATAGGAGAGGAGTGTTGGATGGTAACTGGGAAAAATCTAATGGGAATATAACACATTGCTTATGGCACCATTTATTGTTGGCTATTTATAAATTCCTAACCTAACTGAGCATTTCCCCACAGAGAACTGAACAACATGGGGATCTGGTACCGAATGGGGAAGGTGCCTAGAACTCAAGACTGCTCTCCCATACAGAACAACTCTTCCGCCACAGCAACCACCACCAGCATACAAACGGTCACCAACTCTACTTCAGTTCCTGTCCTACCCAAGTATGTGTGCCTGAGCAAACTGTGTTTAGACATACGAAAATAGAATAATCATATTTGAGGATCAGTGAGTGTGGTCTGAGTGGTTAGTAGATAGTCTGAGTAGATTTAAACATGCAAAAGACACCAGTTACAGTATAATTAATAGTTGCTATAAATACTATAATACTTGTAATAAAGTATAACGAAGTGCACACAAATCTATATCAATACAATTCAATATAGAAGTTCCAGATGAAGAAGCGAGACAGAGCGGGAGTAGAGCATCATGATTGAACAGGCAGGTCCACTGAGCAAGAAGAGCAAAAACAGTTGAGTTATGTAAGTTTCTAGCACTGGCATCACAGAGATAGGAAACAGATTATTAGTTATTATTACACAGTGTGGAGAAAGGGTGTATATTGTGATCAGAATGCAAACAGGGACTGCGGCAGTTCTAGGTATTACAGCGTAAGGGTCAATCCATATCACTCAACCGGAGGTGGTTGTGCCATGATTTTGCTAAGACTTTTAGTACATAAAGTTTGGTACAAAGTGCTACCAAATATCAACACTACTATGTAGTGGTCTTACCATCATTACAAAATGTAATGCCGAGAAAATAATCAAGCTTCCATCACTTTTTGGTTGCTTCAATTTTATACTCTTACAAAGCTGTGCCCTTGTAAATATTTCTGGCCGGAGTGAGTATACTTCTCTGATATTCCAGCTCATAGTAAGACTGTATCTGACTTATTTTTCTAAAAATGTGTCCTTCACAATGGCAGAAAATGCAGTATTTGCACAAAAATTAATTCCTAAGCACTTTTAAGATGCTCATAGAAAGATCAGTATTTTAGACAGAGACCTTTACGAATTTAAGAAAATCAAGTTTACTACTCTTAACTAAAATATATAGAGAACTTCCTATACTATAAAACTCTGTTTTCTTTCTTGTATAGTGAAACTAGTGGGGTAAAACCCCTAGTTTTTAATTCACAAATAAGCACTAGATTTTGTTTAAACACAAACCAGTATTGTTGAAATTGGTTAAATGTACAAACATTTACAATTTTAAAAACCATCTAATTCAGTATTGACAAAAGGTGTGAATTTTAGCATTGTGTAAGTAGTGGTTATAGTACTACTAGCACTCGAAGTACCATGTTCTTTATATATTTTCTTATACTTCTGTAAAACAATATTTTTTTGTTATAAAATATTGCTTATGTCATCAATGTGGAAGCAATGAATACTCATGGAAAATGTACTGACAACTGTTCTGTGGAGCATTCTAGTTGTCAGTACATTTTCTGCTGCCTAGAAGTATTGTTTAATTTTAGATCTGAATACCAGAGATACCAGAATACTAGAGAAAATGTTGTGATCCCTTCAGCAAACACAAAAATATCTGTACTGTACTGTGTGTTTCAATTGAACTGGCTAACATCTTGGTCAAAAGAATAAATGCAGATGTGAAACCTGAAATGAAATTATGCCCAAGATGTCAGAGGCCGTAAATAACCCTGCAGAATCCAGTACTGAGGGGGAACAAAGTGACTTTAAAGTAGAGACTAAGCCTCAACAGGCTGTACATGGGTCACAACAGGGGCCCCTCAACCTCATTCAAGTGACCTCAGAGGGATGACATTTGCTGGGTGCCTTTTACACACGTCTTCACTGGGATTCCAGCACCAGACACAGGAAGCCAGGAACATCAATACAAGATTCAAGAAAATTTATATCCTGAATTTACATATTTCTGCTTTATGACAATGTCCATTGTTAAAAGTGCTATACAAATAAAATTGAATTGAATTGAAGGTCCTTGCAGATAATAATGTAAAGTTGGAAAATTAGATTCACAGCAATCAGATCTAAATAGGCTTATGTTAACATTATATATACATTTGACAAACATTGTGTTTTACATATATATAAAATTTCCAATATTTTCATGATGATGACTGCCCTGTTGATGATGAATGCTCAACCCTTACCGTGGCGAATACATAATGCCAGATGGAAAATTTCATAGGTTCTTAAATTCCCCTTTGCCATCCTTTGCCCTTGTCAAAATGCATCTGTATATGGCTCGAGATACCTCACTGTTATAACCAACAAGATCCACATGTACTCACCCAACCAGAGTACATTTTTTAGGCCTTTGCTGCAGAAATGGTCGACCATCTGGACAAATCAAATGGGACATGCAAGTGTTATTTAACATGAACTTCTGACTGTGGATGAAGTACCGATATACAACGCCCCTCGTCCATGAAATTCTTGAGTCTATGAATGGAGCTGCATATTTGAGTACTTTAGATTTACAGAGTGGCTGTTGCTACGTTGAGATGGGTGAGGATGGGACTTTTCCAGTTCCAGACACATGGGACTTTTCCAGTTCCAGATCATTCCGTTTGGGTTGAGGAATGTTGGCACAACCTTCCAGCGATTGATAGACCACGTATCAATACAGGGGAACCTGAAAGGTACCTGAAACCTAATTTTCTGGGCCACATAGTGACAGGGGAAGGAGTGGCTGTTGACTGGAAGAAAGTAGCAGCTATTGCTGACTTTCCTGTCCCTACTGACATTAAGAGCCTTCAAAGGTTCTTAGGCTTGGTGGGCTGGTGTCATAAGTTTATTTCAAGGCTGGCAGATAAAGCTTCCCCGCAGAGTCACCTCGAGAAAAAGGGAGTTGGGTGGAATTGGACTCCTTGATTGTCAAAGTGCTTTTGAAGCTTTAAAGCAAGCACTCACAAAGCCTCCTATTCTTGCCCAGCCAGATGCCCTAAAGAAATTTTAGGTGCAAGTGATGCTGGACTAGGAGCAGTACTCACTCAAACAGCTGATGGCAAAGTAGTAGTCATTGCATATGCATCAAGAGCACTATATGGGGTGGAACTCCAGCATTCCACTGCCGCAAAAGAGTGCTTGAAACCAAATCAAGGAGATAAAAGGTCTGGAGTTGATTCCAAGCGTTGAATTTGCATTTGGTAGCTGTTCATGGGGAACTCTCAATATGCAGTCCAAAGAGGTGTCAATGCAAAAGGCCATCATTAGGCTGAAAAAAACAGACCTATCCGAGACAACATTAAAAGTGGCCAAATGAACAATTTGGTACATTCTTTAAAAGAAGGAATGCACTGGCGAGCTCAGACACCAAAAGGCCTGGATGAATGGGGAAGACAACTAAAGTGGATGAATGCTGAATTCTTTCCTTGTTGAAGAAAAACCCTTTCACATCTAGCCAAGTCAAGAACACTCTGGAGAAGGTATGCGTATCTCTGTCAAAGTCTACAATCAAGGGACACCTTCATAAGAGTAAATACAGACGGTTTACCTGAAGATGCAAACCACTGGTAACACTCAAGAAAAGAAAGGCCAGATTAGATTTTGTTTAAAAAAGACTGTTTAAAAAAAAAAAAAAAAAAAAAAAAAAGGAAGATTAACTTGTACCAGTATGATGGGAAGAGAAGAGTATGGCGAAGGAAACTGGGCCAATGGAACTGGGTCACTGGTGTTTATTGATGATGTGACTGCTGATAGAAGGAGCAGGATTCAAATTCAGTTTTATTTGTATATCGCTTTTAACAATGGACATTGTCACAAAGCAGCTTTACAGAAATAAATGGATTAACAAAAAATATATTATAAATATTTGAATTTATCCCTAATGAGCAAGCCAGTGGCGACGGTGGCAAGGAAAAACTCCCTGAGATGATATGAGGAAGAAACCTTGAGAGGAACCAGGCTCAAAAGGGAACCCATCCTCATCTGGGTGCAACAGATGGTGCGATTAAATAAATA
>CM041001.1:10824327-10837787 GCA_022985145.1 Pangasius djambal | reverse complement strand
TATATATATATATATATATATATATATATATATATATATATATATATATATATATATATATATTAGATGTCTTAAACAACTTAGAACATGGCACCTTTGGTGGCAGACCACCAGATTTTTAGGTGAGCATCAAGCCAGAGACCCACTGACATTACCAAACTGTTGCATTCTTCCTTTGTGATGCTTTTCCAGGCTTGTATTGCAGCTTCTTCCAGGTGCTGTTTGTTTTGGGGTGAGGTTTTCAGTCTCGTATTTAGGAGGTGAAATGCATGCTCAATTGGGTTAAGGTCTGGTGATTGACTTGGCCAGTCACTTTTTTCCCCCTGATGAACTTTGTTGTGGAAAGACTGGAAAAAGACCAGGTGGTTATTTTTTTTCTAATCTTCATCTGTCCAGTTTGGGTGAGCCTTCCTTTTCTTGGCCGACAGGAGTGGAACCTAATATGGTCTTCTGCTGTTGTAGACCATCTACCTCAAGGTTTGATGTTTTGTGCATGCTGTGATGCTTTTCTGCTCACCACGGTTGTAAAGAGTGATTATTTGAGTTACTATATCCTTCCTGGCAGCTTTTCTGGGCTTATACTGCAGCTTCTTTCAGTTGTTGTTTGTTTTGAGTTGAAAGAACTGGGCTGAAACTGAAAAACATTTTCCTCTACCCCCTCTTATCAACAAGGTGTTTACAACCACAGAACTGTCACTCACTCAGTGTTTTCTGTTTTTCACACCATTCTGTGTAAATTCTAGAGACTTGTGTGTGAAATTCAAAGGAGATCAGCAGTTTCTGAAATACTCAACCCAGCCTATCTGGCACCACCAACCATGCCATGGTTAAAGTCACTGATATCACACTTTCCTCTTTGGTGACACTGGCTGCACGTATGTCTTCCTTTATCTGATCCAGCTATCGTTTCTTTGGTCTTCCACGCAGTTGCTTGCTTTCTGGGCTGAGTGCTAGTGCTATTTTGATGACTGGGTCTTCACTACTTCATTGTACCACCTCAAGTGTGCTTCTTGCATCTTTTCTTGAATTTGGGCAACACCAAGGGTTTTCCATACGTCGATGTTTGTAATGTCATGTTTCTTGGTTAACGCCCAACATTCCATTCTGTATAATGCTATTGGTCTGATGACAGTTCAATAGACCTTGAGACATGTTGAGTCTCAGAGGACTCCAGTAGTTTGGTGCCATTTTACCCATGCTGTGTTCATTCGCATTCGTGCATTTCGTATTGTCACCATCAACTGTGACATAGGAATCAAGGTATTTAAACCGTGTGTATATACATGTATATACTTTGCTGTATAGCCATTAGATGGCAAGACAAATTACCAAATACAGAGGTCATAAGAATATATGACATAACCAGCATTGAAGCTTTTTTAATGATCGCTCTCTTCCGCGGCACTGGGCATGTAGTTCGAATGAATGATACTGCATACCTAAGATGTGTTTCTACAGTCAGCTGGGACACGGTGCTTGATCTGTTGGTGGCCAGTGTAAATGTTACAAAGATGTTCTGAAAGCAGATATGAAGGCGTGTGGCATGGCCTTGAGAAGGACCTCGAGAAGCTTGTGGCTGACAGATATTCATGGCGTTCAGTGTGCAAAAATTGCATACATATATTTGAGTCTAAACGTGTGCATACCCTTCAGGACAAACGTGTGCAACCTGAGAAGTAATTGGACAAACTAACAAACTAATCCTAAATGTTAGGATTATTTTAAATCTTGGATGCAAAGCCTTTGCAGTCAATGACTCCCTGAAGTCTGGAACCCATGAACATCGCTAATTGCTTCTTCCCTTGAGATGCTTTGCCAGGCCTTTGCTGCAGCCGCCTTTTGGTATGCCTTTTGAATGGCCTGAAGGTTCAATAGACCTTGGATTTTAGACATGTTGAGTCTCATTTCTTAAGAAGCTCTTGGGTTGCTTTTGCGGTATGTTTTATCCATCTGTACTACTGTGTCTGTGATCATTCACTTTAGTTGTCTTCCGTGGCCTTCCAGGCCTTTTGGTGCTGCTGAGCTCTCCAGTGCATTCCTTCTTTTAAAGAATGTATCAAATAACAATTTGATACATTCTTTAAAAGAAGGAATGCACTGGTGAGCTCAGCAGCACCAAAAGACCACTTAATTTGGCCACTCCTGAAGGTTCTGGTATCTCTCTGATAGGTCTGTTTTGTTTCTTCAGCTTAATGGTGGCCTCCTTCACTTGCATCGACACCTCGTTGGCCATGAAACTGCTTATCAGTTAGTTGTCCAATTTCTTTTGAGCCTGTGAAAATGAAGGGACTATGTAAAAAAAAAATGGCCGTAATTCCTAAATGGTTAATGCAAGACCCCTTGTTAAACCCTTGAATTAAAGCCCCTTAAAAGTCTACACTTCAGTCAAATCTTGATTGCTACATTTCTAATCCATTGTGGTGGTATACAGAGGCAAAATTATTAAAATTGTCATTGTCTATATATATACACCAATCAGCCATAACATTATGACCACTGACAGGTGAAGTGAATAATATTGATTATCTCATTACAATAGTCAAGGGTTGAGATATATTAGGCAGCAAGTGACCAGTCGGTTCTCAAAGTTGATGTGTTGGAAACAGGAAAAATGGGTAAGCGTAAGGATTAGAGAGACTTTGACAACGGCCAAATTGTGATGACTGGGTCGGAGCATCTTTAAAACGGCAGGCCTTGTGGGGTGTTCCCAGTATGCAGTGGTTAGTACCTACCAAAAGTGGTCCAAGGAAGGACAACCGGTGAACTAGCGGATGCGCGTGGGAAGTGAAGGCTAGTCTGTCTGGTCTGATCGCACAGAAGAGCTATTGTAGCACAAATTGCTGAAAAGTTAAAGCTGGCTATGATAGAAATGTGAGCAGAGAGTATAGCCCTATACACCTCAGAATTCATCTTGCTATTTCTGTCAGCAGTCACATAATCAATCAGAACACACAGTGTTCTGAACACACAGTGCAGCTTGCTGCATATGGGGCTGTGTAGCCACAGACCTGTCAGATTGCCCATGCTGACCTCTGTCAGTGGACAGAGGTCAGCATGGGCACTCTGACAGGTCTGTGGCTACACAGCCCCATATGCAGCAAGGGCACCCATGGCCAAAAGTGCCTACAATGTACAGGTGAGCATCAGAACTGGACCACGGAGCAATGGAAGAAGGTGGCCTGGTCACATTTTCTTTTACATCATGTGTAATGCGTGTGCATTGTTTACCTGGGGAAGAGATGGCACCAGCATGCACGCAGCATGCAGCAGCATGGGGAAGAACGCAAGCTGGCGGAGGCAGTGTGATGCTCTGGGCAATGTTCTGCTGGGAAACTCTGGGTCCTGGCATTAATGTGGATGCTATTTTGACACATACCACCTACCTAAACATTGTTTAGACCAGGTACACCCCTTAATGGCAATGATATTCCCTAATGGAAGTGACCTCTTTCGGCAGGATAATGCACCCTGCCACATTCTAATAATTGTTCAGGAATGGTTCAAGTAACATGACAAAGAGTTCAAGGTGTTAACTTGGCCTCCAAATTCCCCAGATCTATCTATCCAATCGAACATCTGTGGGGTGTGCTGGCCATCAAGTCTGATCCATGGATGCCCCAAGTCCATGCCTCGACAGGTCAGGGCTGTTTTGGCAGCAAAAGGATGGACCAAAACAATATTAGGCAGGTGGTCATAATGTTATGGCTGATCGGTGTGTGTGTGTGTGTGTGTGTGTGTGTGTGTGTATATATACATACATACATACATACATATACACGTACATATACACAGTTAGGTCCGGAAGTATTTGGACAATGAGTTTTTGTGATTTTGCCTTTATATACCACCACAATGGATTTGAAATAAAACAATCAAGATGTGATCAAAGTGTAGACTTTCAGCTTTTATTTTGTTCCACAAAAATATGGCATTTACTATTTAAGAATTTTACAGCCATTTTAAGCAAAGTACCTCCATTTTCAGGGGCTCAAAGGTATTTGGACAACTGACTGACAAGAAGTTAATTGACTAAGTTAATTAAAGGTGCGGTCCATTCCCTCATTACTTCAAGACAAATGAAGCAGATAATAGGTCTAGAGTTATAATATCAGGTATTGAGTTGGCATTCGGCAGCTGTTCGACTGGAGCTACCAATATGAAGTCCACGGAGATCTCAATGCAAATGAAGGAGGCCATCATGTGAGGTCATCATTTATGTGAAAAAAACAACATAAATCTATAAGAGATTTTTTATAAGAGACCTTAGGTGTGGCCACATCAACACTTGGGTACATTCTTAAAAAGAAAGAAAGCACTGGTGAGCTCAACAACATCGAAAGGCCTGGAAGACCATGAAAGACAACTAAAGATGATCGCAGAATCCTTTCCTTGGTGAAGAAAAACCCCTTCGCAACATCAACAGAAGTCAAGAATACTCTGGAGAAGGTAGGCGTATCATTGTCAAAATCTACAATCAAGAGACGCCTTCGTGAATGTAAATACAGAGGGGTTACAACAAGGTGCAAACCAATGGTAACATTCAAGAACAGGAAAGCCAGACTGAGATTAACACTTTTAAATTAAAACATTTAGATTAAAACATCTAAAAAAGCCTCCCATGTTCTGGAATAAGATACTTTGGACTCATGAAACCAAGATTAACTTGTACTAGAATGATGGGAAAAGAAAAGTATGTTCCAAACTGTCCAAATATGTCTGTAAACTTTAAGCATATTTACAGTAAAGTACTGTAATATCTTACATAGTATAAAATACAATCCAGTACATTTGCTCATTTGGCACAAGCTGTAAAAAAAAAAAAAAAAAAAAAAGACTTAAAAATGAGGCAGGATACAACTGAGCTGTTAAGGGTCTTGGTCAAGGACCTAACCATCGTACTGCTGGGACTGAACCCATGACCTTCTAATCTGTAACTCAAAGCCATAACCACTGAGCCACCCCAACTAGCTTGCATTGATTTGACCACTTCTACCACTGAATTAACTCATACTAAAAGATTGCAGTGAAACCTGAACATAGCTAGTATAACATATGTGATATTATAATCATAACAATAATAATAACCAAGCTATTTGCATTCAAAAAGCAGCTAGATACTGCTTAAAAATGTATCATGTATGAGGGGATGATTGTTTAAATAAATAAATAACCAAATAAATACACTAGTAAACCTTATCATAACAGCACTCATAAGAAGGGAATTATAAAATTGTAACATGACTAATATAGTTATCCTCATGAATTATTCTCTCTCTCTCTCTCTGTGTGTGTGTGTGTGTGTGTGTGTGTGTGTGTGTGTGTGTGTGTGTGTGTGTGTGTGTGTGTGTGTGTGTGTTCTCCTGTCCTAGTATGAGTATAGCTTTCGTACAGAGCACAGTGCAGCTGCCCGCCTGCCCCCCAGTCCTACCAGGACTTCTCTAGGTTCTGAGGCTTAAACACATGGACAAAAGGAGCAGCAGGGGAGGAAAAGAGTGCCATGCCCTACAGAGCAGAAAGTGATGCCTATTTTGTACCTTGACCTTAAAACATCCCCAGCATTATCCCTTCAGTATTTACTTTGGTTTATTTGTTTTTTGATTTTACACTTGCCCAACATTTCTCGCTGACAGGAGTGGAGAAAAACATGCATAATCTTTCAATACCATGATCAAATCAAAACCACTATTGAAGTAAAACGGGAAAAGAGGGAAAAAGAAGGAACTTGTGGGAAGTTCTCAAAAATTGTATGACTATGTAGTCACTGCTATACATAATGCATCACTATCTGTTCAATAAAATATCTTATCCTCAACTAGAGGTAATTGTTGTGTTAAAAAGTTTTAGCATGGACACTCTCAATTAAGATATTTTGAGTTAAGTTGTTCAAAAAAGCAGGAAAAAAATGTAACTGAATGAAATGGGAGGAGTTATTGTATTTTTTGTTGTTCTTGCAAGACTGACTGCCTAACTAGCATAGTTTATCGTCTCCTCATATCATGTATAATCAGAGTTCTGTGTTCGCCCAATTTACTGTACAATAAATGAGTTTGTCTCTGTGTATGTTTGTGTGTGTTTTTTGTTTTGGGGGACCACTCAGATGCCTTACCATAGGGAGAGCAAAAAACAACCTATAAACATTTTGTGTACTAGCTCCGCATTTTAATATTGGAGTACTCTTGTTACATGCATGAGCACCGGTGTACATGGTTCCGTGATTGCTTGCTGCCTTCTTTCTCTTTTTTTGCTTGTTCTCTCTCTCTGCAGCTCTCTGCCTCATTGATGGACCAGAAGTCAGTCTTCATTATCGCTGGGACAGTCCATCATGGAGATGCCTCCGGAATTGGAGGAGCCTCATCTTTAAAGGGTTGGCTAGCCGACCCTTCAGCTAATGCATACACAAGCTTTCTCTTTCTCTTTTGCATTACTTCCTGTTTCTCTCAGAAAAATCAATGCTTGTATTTTTGTGCTTTGCTAAACCCTAATCTAAATCCTAAACAAATGTAGAGAATGGGTTAACTGCTTTTCACATTTTTGTTCTAGTCTTCAACTTGTAAGTCATACAGTTGAAACCAGATATTTACATACATGTCAGAAAAAAACACGAAAACTTTTTTTTTCTTTACTGTCAAACATTAAATCAGAGGAAACTTTTTCTGTTTTAGATCAATAAATATTAACATATTTTTCGCATTTGTTAAATGTCAGAATCGAGCGAGGGAGAATTTTTATGTATTTTTTTTTTTTTTATCACTTTCATCAAAGTCAGAAGTATACATACACTTCCTTAGTATTTGGTAGAATTCCCCCGAAACTGTTTCACTTGGGCCAAACGTTTCGGGTATCCTTCCACAAGCTTTCTACAATAGTTTGCTGGAATTTTGGCCCACTCCTCTTGACAGAACTGGCGTAACTGGGTCAGGTTTGTAGGACTTCTTGCTCGCACTCGCCTTTTCAGTGCTGCCCACAAATTTTCTATGGGATTGAGATCAGGGCTTTGTGATGGCCATTAGTTACAAAGTGGCTTAAGGACAACAAAGTCAAGGTATTCCTTGATTTTGTTGTCCTTAAGCCACTTTGTAACTAATTTGGAGGTATGCTTGGGGTCATTGTCCATTTGGAAGACCCATTTGCGCCCAAGCTTTAACTTCCTGGCTGATGTCTTCAGATGTTGCTTCAATATATCCACATAATTTTCTTTTCTCATGATGCCATCTATTTTGTGACCAGTCCCTTCTGCAGCAAAGCAGCCCCACAGCATTATACTACCACCCCCATACTTCACAGTTGGGATGGTGTTCTGAGGCTTCAAAGCTTCGCCCTTTTTCCTCCAGATATACCATTTATCATTATGGCTGAACAGTTCAATTTTTGTTTCGTCAGACCACAGGACATGTCTCCAGAAATTAAGATTTTTGTCCCCATGTGCAGTTGCAAACTGTAGTCTGGCTTTTTAATGGTGGTTTTGAAGTAATGGCTTTCTCCTCCCAGAGTAACCTTTCAGCTCATGGTGGTACAGGACTCGTTTTACTGTGGATAATGACACAGTCTTACCAGTTTCAGCCAGCATCTTCACAAGGTATTTTGCTGTTGTCCTGGGGTTGATTTGCACATTTCGTGCCAAAAAACGTTCCTCTCTGGGACTCCGTCTCCTTCCTGAGCGGTATGATGGTTGTTTATATGGTTTAGATGGTTTTTATACTTGCGTATTATTGTCTGAACAGATGAGCGTGGGACCTTCAGGCATCTGCAAATTGCACCTAAGGATGAGTCACACTTGTGGAGGTCCACAATTCATTTCTTGATGTCTTGGTTGATTTCTCTTGATTTTCCCATGATGTCAAAGAAAGAGGCTCTGCGTTTGAGGTGTGCCTTTATATGCATCCACAGGTGTGCCAACAGTTAACTCAAATGGAATCAATTAACCTATCAGAAGCTTCTTAAACTCAAAATGGAATCATCTGGAGTTTTCTTTTTGTTTAAAGACATGATAAACTTAGTGTATGTATATTTCTGACTTTGATGAAAGTGATAAAAAAAAAAATGCATAAAAATTCTCCATCGCCTGATTCTGACATTTAACAAATGCAAAAAATATTAATATTTATTGATCTAAAACAGAAAAAGTTTACTCTGATTTAATGTTTGACAGTAAAGAAAAAAAAGTTTTTGTGTTTTTTTCTGAAGTGTATGTAAATATCTGGTTTCAACTGTATTTGTGTTTTAGTATTTTTTGTTCCAACTGCTCCAATCTGCTCCCATATTGCATGATGCAAACCTAGGGAGGATAGATAGGTCAGCAGGTGCATGCACATATATGCCCTCACATGGGTATTTCTATCTCCATCGCAGAATAGAGTAGTAGTGTTATTTCTTCTTGGCAGTTCAGATCAGAGATTAAAATACAGATTAGGATTTAGAATTTTTTTTTTTTTTGTTCTTTTCTTTGGTACCATTCTTTGGTACCATAGTTGTGTGTGTGTGTGTGTGTGTGTGTGTGTGTAATAAAAGTTTTAAGTGTCCTCAATTCCTTAGCCTCTTCATTCTTCACCTACCTAGCTTTACATCATCAATCTACAGCTCTTGTTACTAGAAAATGGCCGATGCCAGTGATCATTCTGCATTTTCCTTTTCATTTTGGCACTAACAGGACCATCACCCTCCCTATCCATCAGCCATGAATACCTCTCTCTCACTCGCGGAAACCTGTACTTTATCTCCCCTTCTTCCGTAGCTTCCTGCACCCTATCATCATTATCGCTGGGCCAGTCCATCATGGAGCTACCTCTGGAATTGGAGGAGCCTCATCTTTAAATCGAACATTTATATTATAAGCTTTTATATTAGCTTGTCAGAGGTCACTTTAAAACTTGTCTAATGTACTAAAACTTTAGCTAGAAAACTAATAGCCATATAAATCAGTCATGCACTTTTAATGAACCATACTTTCCTGGGGAAGAAATGCTGCGTATTTAGAGAGTAATAAATGGGTTTATTGTACAAAACACAAATGCACAATGTAGAGAAAGTAGAAACAAAAAGAACTTACAGAGTCAGGTATAGGATGCTTGATGGAAAAGCATCTCACTGATGGTATAAAGCCTTCAGTTGTACAATGCTTACATTTTTATACCCCTGAGCTGCTTTGAAGTGCATCATGACCAGAGTACCAAATGGAAGACACAATGTATTTTATGGCAGGATGGACCCCCAGCTGGGTAGTATGGTGGAAATTAACCTGTAAAATGAGAAATCACTACCAACACTTGAAAGTGCTCAAGCAAATATTTATTTCATCAGCAACTGCTCCTGAGCTTGTACCTTACTTCAGAGTGCACATGGATTTATGTGTGTGTGTGTCTATAGAGAGCGAGAGAGCCTTAAATGAATTATTCATAATACAGAGAACAAAGATGAAAGTACATGGTTGGTTACAAAAAGACCTGATTAACATAGCTCCTCCTTCTCGTTTGCCATATGAAACAGGTTATTCTTCATCATAGTCTTCCTTCTACATCCCATAATAAATAACCCCTAACTCACTTAACTAAACACTAACTAGTCCCCACTCTAAAAAAAAAAACTGCACTTACACTGGCTTTTAACCACTGTGCACTTTGCTCTTCTACCTAACAAATAAAAATCTTGTATGGTAGCACTTATATTGTTCTCTGTTTGATAGAGGCATGCTTTGACCCCTTGATAAAAGCATCTGTTAAATGAATAAATGCAAGAGTTATTTTGCTCTCTTACCTATCTACTAGAAAAAAGAGAGCTTCAAGGGTTAAAGATTCCTCTATTGCTCATATCTCTGCTATATGATGAGAGTATAAAGTCTGTTGCCAGACTAACTAACACACACACACATCCTTGAGAACTGGTGCTTCTTCTCATGCGATCATAAAACAACATGCAGTTTTTTTCATGATGTGAACTAAAACAGATATAGTTCACATCATGTAAAAGATATAAAAGTTTAAAAAATCACATTTCCTCCCTTTGGACATATGTTCAAATCTACCCCCTAATTTATCCAATAGTGTGCTTGGAAATTTGGGGCATATACAAATTTTAAAACACAATGTAATTCAATTGAAGTTACAAACATAGAAATATATATAAATATATATATATATAAAATATATGTGGAAGTCTACTGAAAGGAATTGAAAAATTTCTTTAAACTTGGGTCTACCCTTTGCTCACTGCCATACTTTCCGGACCCTCGTCAGCCTCCCTAGGTGATTCTGCTGCCAGAGTTAGAGGCATGCCTGGTGTGAAGCCTGGTGGCGTTACTTTCTGGCAGGGAGAGCAATGGATCCAAATCTCTCTTTCAGCAACACAAATGGCCATGGGGGTCATCAGCAGAACTCTCCATGGTCCACACCACCTCAGCATGTACCAAGTCTTCCACTGGTAAGCTTTCATTATCACCCAATTACTTAGCTTTAAGCTGTGTAGAAACCCCTCAAGTGGTGTAAGAAGAGTGTCTTTTACCTGTGAAAGCAGGGAGGGCCTGTACCAAATTGAGGCAAATTTTAGTTTCACTGTCTGGTTTAAACCCCAGCAGACTGGGGGTGGTAAGCACAATGTTGTTTCAGATCAAAATTTATCTTAATAAATTTAACATGATCAGAATTTGGTGTGTGATGGGTTTGCCAGAGAAAGTAACAAAACCTCTGAGTTTGTAAAAAAAAAAAAAAACCCAGCTGAATCCTACAATGTTCTAAATGCATAATTACTCTCTGTAAACAAGGTCAATGTCTTATTCTCAGCTAAAAGACACCATATGGACAAAAGTATTGGGACACACCTCTTAATTATTGAATTCAGGTGTTTCAATCAGACACAGGTGTATAAAATCAAGCACCGAGCCATGCAGTCTGCATTTACAAACATTTGTGATTAAAAATTTCCTAGGAAGCCACCTTTTCAATAAGTCAGTTTGTGAAATTTCATCCCTGCTAGATATTCCACAGTCAACTGTAAATGGTATTATTGGAATGTGGAAACTTGTAGGAACAGCAGCAACTCAGCCACAAAGCGGAAGACCACGTAAAGTCACAGAGTGGGGTCAACGAGTGCTGAGGCGCATGGTGCGTAAAAGTCGCCAACGCTCTGCTGATCCCATAGCTGAATACTGTACAAAAACTGTGCGGTGGTATGGGGCTGTTTTTCAGGGGTTGGGCTAGGTCCCTTACGTCCAGTGAAGCAAAATGTTAATGCTTCAGCATACCAAGACATTTTGGACAATGCTATGCTTCCAGCTTTGGGGGAACAGTTTGGGAACAGAAGGCACTTTTCTATTCCAGCATGACTGTGCCCCAGTTCACAAACTATGGTCCATAAAGGTTGGATGAGTTGGATGACTTTGGTGTGGAAGAACTTGACTGAATTTGTGACTTTCAGTAACTGAATGTTGATCACACACTGCATATACATTATATATATATACATTTATATTTATATATATTTCACTGATTTTGGCCTCCTCTGTCCATGTGACAAGTTCATTCAAGTTGATAGGAAGTTTGTGAGCTAGGTCAGAGAGAGGTTGTGACATTTCAGCATAATCAGAGATCCATGCACGGTAGTAATTTAACATACCGAGAAGAGACGCGACCTGCCCTTTCGTCCGGGGTTTTGAGAGAGCAGAGATAGAAGAAATTCTCTCTGGGTCAATTTTATGGCCCTCATTTGAAATAATGTGCCCTAATGTGTGTCTACAGCAGGGGGTAGAGCTTTTTCTTACAAAGTTATGGAACAGCCTTCAAATTAGTGTTCGGAACTCTAACATAGTCTGTGTTTAAGTCACACATTCACTCAGGTTTGTTGACGGTGGAGTGGTTGGCTGCTTTATGTCCCAGGGAGCCCTCATGTCTGTGTTACCTTCTGGCTCTCCCTTTTATTTATGCTGTCATAGCTAGTTTTGTGAGAGTCCCTCCTTGCACTCCGTATGCAAAGTACATTGTCCTTAACCATTATGGGACAAAAAGCATACCTAACAATCTCTCCCTCTCCCTCTCTCTCCCTCAAGCTACACATGCCACTCCTGAGATACCAGTGATCCTGACCCCTTCTGCTCTCCAGACCTGCCTGATCCATCCTGATGCCCTACTTCTGGTTGAAGTTCTCAATGGTTGGAGATCGCTTGCTGCTGCTGGGAGTGGCCCCACATGGATGGCCTGAAGATCATTCCTGGGGATGGTGCCATTTGGGGAAGGTGGAGATAGCTTTGCACTGCGGTTGATATGGGCATGTGATGGCTTGGGACTGTGATTGCTGTGGTGGCTTTGGAGCTGCAGTTGCCACGAGCAGTTTTGCACTCAGGTCTCCATCAGTGGATAGTGGATATTTCCATGTAGTACACAGTTACAGAAGGGATTTATTTATAATTGCATTTTTGTCACCTAGATGAGGATGACTTCCCTTTTGAGTCTGGTTCCTCTCAAGGTTTCTTCCTCATATCATCTCAGGGAGTTTATTAGGGATAAATTCATACATTTACAATTTATATCCTGAATGTATTTATTTCTCTAAAGCTGCTTTATGACAATGTCCATTGTTAAAAGTGCTATACAAATAAAATTGAATTGAATTGTCAACAGGATTGTCTAGAGTGGACAACTGCAGTGTTTAAAAAATTAGGAACGCAGTTTGTTTGTAGAGATGGTGAGAAACTGAAGGCACCCTTTGGTATCCAGTCCCTACATTCTAGAACACATTTCATCCAACTTCCAACTTCCTTCCAATTACCTCCCTTTTTTGCCAATGCCAGTTGAGGAACACTCTTCTCAAACAGAGTTTGCTGCTTGCTGTTGAGTTGTACGGGCGCACCAATAAACTGATCATTCTGAAATGATCATCCCATCCCTCTGTGTTTACCCCAGAATATAAAGACTGGTAAATAATGCAGTCTGTGACATTCCATGAGTAAAAACATGTATTGTTTAGTGGGAAAAGGCCAATTGTTGGCCTACAGATTTGTAGTCTGTCATCAAGAAATATCTTTAAGACGAATAAGACGAATTTATCCCCTTATTTAGTAATTAGTGGTTGACTGAAAGGTTCTACTACAGGAGGCCCGAAGAACCAATGGTAATAATGCAGTCAGAACTGAGCTTAATGTCAGAGAGAGGACCTTCTGACAGAACAGAACATGTAGCGCCTGTGTCAATGAAGAAAGGGAATGTTTTGCCTTGAACGGTCAATTGAACAAGGGGATCAGATCTTGGATTAAAGGTTAAGTGTAAATTTTGATTATTATAGCCTGCTCCTCCACCTCATCCTATTTTTGCTGAGGGGCTGTCACTGAGGATTTTGGGGCTTGGTTCTCTGTTTGCTCTGAATTGTCATCCAATTGAGGACAATCACGCATAAAGTGGCCTAGCTGACCACAGTGATAACACATTTACACACACACACACACACACACACACACACACACACACACACACACACAC
>CM041001.1:10809106-10820588 GCA_022985145.1 Pangasius djambal | reverse complement strand
CTTTTGATTCAGCATGGTGAAGTTAGCCCTTAAAAAACCTTTAAAGAAGGAGCCAGTTAATCAAGCCAGTTAAGGTTTTGTAGATTACAACTGACCTGACAGAAAAACACAGGAAGTCAAAGCATATACTGCTCACAGTAGTGGATAATTATATTGTGTTCAATGTGAAGATGCACAAGACAACAAACTGGTCTTCCTGGACTTTTTATTACGCAGAATGTAGAATGGAAATTTTAATATTAAATTTTACTTTAAACCAAATGACAGAAAAAAAAAAAAAACAGAGTTTTTGGACTGATGGTATTCCTAGTTTGTGACCTAGTGAGCCAATATCAGAATGTATTTTTGATAGACTTCAAAGCACTATTGTAAGTCGCTCTGGATAAGGGCGTCTGCCAAATGCCATAAATGTAAATGAATTTTGTGGTCACAAATTGTTCCTTATTTAAAATAGCAGCAGAAATGCTAAACCAAGAAACTTACTCACTGTGCAGGCCAGATCAAAATGCCCAGGAGGATCTTTAGCATCTTGTTCTGGTGCATTATAAAACCAGCAACACATTTAGACAAAACCTTGTACATCCAAAAGATGAGACACCAAAACATGGGCACAGACTCACCGAAAATGAACAGTTGAAGATTAGAAGAAAAAAAAAAATCACCTGGTCTTTTTCTAGTCTTCAGCTGTCCAGTTTCGCCAAGTCTGTGCACATGATAACCTCAGATTCTTGTTCTTGGCTGACAGAAGTGGAACCTGATGTGGTCTTCTGCTGCTGTAGCCCATTCACCTCAAGGTTTGATGTGCATTCTGAGATGATTTTCTGCTCACCACAGTAATGAGTGAGTATTTGAGTTACTACAGACTTCCTGTAAGCTCAGACCAGTCTGGTCATTCTCCTCTGATCTCTCTCAACAACAAGGTGTTTCAACGTGCAGACACTCTGCATACAGTCCAGTTTCACCCAGTTTGTTTTTTGTTTTCCACACCATTCTGTGTGAACTCTAGAGACTGTTGTTGTGTGAAAATCCTAGGAGATCAGCAGTTTATGACATACTCAAACCAGTCCATCTGGCACCAACAACCATGCCACAGTTAAGTCACAGAGATCACACCTTTTCTCCATTCTGATGTTTGATTTGAACATTAACTGAAGCTCCTGACCTGTATCTGCATAATGCATTTTATGCATTGCTGCATTTTATGCAGTGCGCTGCTGCCACATGATTGACTGATTGGATAACTGTATAAATGAGCAGGTGTACAGGTGTTCCTATTACTCACTGTCACTCGACTCTCTGTCAAGCTACACATGCTACTTCTGAGATGCCAGTGATCCTGACCCCTTCTGCTCCCCAGACCTGCCTGTCCCATCCTGATACCCTACTTCTGGCTGGAGTTCTCATCAGTTGAGTTCGCTCGCTGCCGTGCCATATGGACGGCCTGAAGAACCATTTGGTTTGCTGGGGATGCTGCCACCTGGGGGCTGTGGAGATGGCTTGGGGATCACATATGGGGAGTTGTACTGTAATGGCTTGGGACTGTGATTGCTGTGGTGGCTTTGGGGCTGCAGTTGCCATGAGCACCTTCATACTCAGGACTCCATCAGTCGACAGTGGATAGATTTTAACCAACCAGACTTCTTGCAAAAACTGTAACTGAATTTACTGGTTGCACATTTGCACTATTTGTCCATATAGTACACAATAATAGAAGGGATTTATTTATAATTGCACTATCCGTTGCACCCAGATGAGGATGGGTTCCCTTTTGAGCCTGGTTCCTCTCAAGGTTTCATTCTCATATTGTCCCAGGGAGTTTTTTCTTGCCACCGTCGCCTCTGGCTTGCTCATTAGGGATAAATTCACATATTTACAATATATCTTTTGAAATTTTTCAAATTTATTTCTGTTAAAAGCGCTATACAAATAAAATGAATGAATGATTGAGTATTAAAGTGGACAGTGAGGGTATATTGCCGCACACTCCTGACCATGTGTATGCAAGAACCCCTAGTGGAAGAAAAGTTTAATATCAGGTAAACTGACTTTGCAGAGCTTCTATATCACATACTGTCTATCATGTCAGCATAACTGAAAGAGTAATTACTGATTTGCTCACAAGATGCACAGATCATTGTATGCAGACACTGTATTTCTTTATTAGACAAACTACTCATGAAAGTACCAAACCATTTTTAGTTTGTTCTATGTCATGCAACAGTATCTTTATTTCATCTTCTTAGATCTTTTGGCATGTTCTATATCCTTTGAAACAAGCAGCATTGTGAGCAGACTACAGTGCGTTTTCAAGGGAATTGTTTACCATATATGGCAATTTGCAGGTGTTTCTTTATGCAAATGAGTGTGGCCATGCATGAGCACATCAGTTTAGAATGTCTGGGATTTATCAATGGCCACTGCGTACAGCTGTGCATATGCACACATGATAAATACCAATTTTCTTGTTCATACAGATGGGTCTTGCGCACAAATTTAGTACTTCGCAACATTAGACATGTTGACCCTCGCAGTTTCATACCAGTTCAGACTTCCACACCATAGTATAATTTTAATCACACAGATGTTAATTACACAGTGTTTTTTTTATAGAGCAGGGATTAGCAAAATGTCATCATGAATGAATAACAAGTCCAGTTCTCAATACTCACTGCTAGAAACATTAAAAATTACCTGGTGACTGAAAACTTTCACACACACATGATATAATAAAAAATATTATATCAATGTATCAGGATAAAAATAGATGTAAAAACACTGTTTTCCAAGTGCACTAAATAATAAATCATAGTTGGACCACTTAACTCATAGCATGCCGATGATAATCATAATTGTTTAAAGATATTTCTAAGTCTAGTTACTGATTACAAGGGCAGCATGTTCACAACATGCAAGTAATTAATTTTGCAGTGTTTGAAATGTAAGAGCATAGGAACCCACAAAGTAGCACACAAATGATTTGTTGAGTTTAACCAATATGATTTTTTTTCATTATAATTGTTTTCAAGTCCATTATGCCTCACGTTATTCTATAAAACATATATAAAAGCACCATTGTCACCATTGGTAGAGAATTTTTTTAACCTCTCGTACACACTCCAAATACCTCACTCTCCAATGTGAAGTGCAAGGCCTCAGCAGGACTGGAAAACACCACAACTATCTATCTATCTATCCATCCATCCTTCCATCCATCCATATGGCCAAAAGTATGTGGACACATGCGTGTCACCATGACAAACATTGGCAGTAGAATGTGTCGTACTGAAGATTAAATGTGGTACTGTCATAGGATGCCACTGTTTCCACAAGTCAGTTCATGAATTTTCTGCCCCAGTCAACTGTAAGTTATATTATTGTGAAATGGAAGCATCTCACAGCCACAAAGCAGTAGACCACACAAACTCAGAGAGCTGCACCCCTAAAAATCACCTATCTTCTATCATGAAAATGCCCATGTGAACAGAGCAAAGTCCATAAAAGACATGGTTTGACAAGTTTGTCAAGTGACCTCAACCCCACTGCACATCTTTGAGATGAACTGGAATGTCGACTGCAAGCCAGGCCTTCTTGTCTACTATCAGTGCCTGACCTCACAAATGCTCTTTTGACTGAATGGGCACAAATTCCCACACACACACTCCAAAATCTTATAGAAAGTCTTCCCAGAAGAGTATAGGCTGTTACAGCTGCAAACAGGGGGACCAATTCCATATGACTGCCTATGGTTACATAAAAGGACGTTCAACAAGCTTATAAAGGTGTGATGTCCAGGTTTCCCCATACCTTTGGCCATATAGTCTGTCTGTCTGTCTATCTATCTAGATCTTGTAAAAAAAAATTTAAATAATTAATTAATTAATTAATTAATTAAGTGTGATCTGATTCCTACTTTGTATTTATATTCTTCACATGGAGTAACTGTGTGCAAATACTTGATTTAACCACAGTACATAATTTAAATTTGTTTTGGTGGGACTGACTAAAATTAGGAATATCATTTGTCTTTAATTGTACTAGTCATGGCACTGCAATCATTATGACTACTTGTCCTACAATCAGCACATTTAAATGAGTAATGACTGATTTAGTGACTCTCCGCCGGTACCATTGATTGGCAAGCTGTCATGAAACCATTCTGAAAATACTCTTCTGATTCATCATAGCAAAATGTCAATAAATAATTTGTGGTTTCCTCTTCCATCAACGTAATACTATGTATTAGATACATTAATGCATGTTTTTAAATAACAAAATACATATAAACAGTTACAATAAGCTTGATATATGTATTTTCATCTGTAGTACATAACTATATAACTATATAAGATGTAAGTTTATATACCTAAAAGGTGTATTTGTTCAAATAATATCATCTAGAAGATGAGGGGTGGCAACCCAATCCAAAGTCCGTGGCTCAGAGGCTGCCATTATCATGCACATGAACTGCTTGCCAGTTCTCTTGTCAATAGGATAAATACTGGTAGGAGTAAACCTTCTGTTGCTCTCCACAAACTCACAGAGTTTCTGATACACATGGGGGTACTCATGGCGGAGGAACACCCCACGAATTCTTAGCTCCCGTTGAATGTTGATGAAACAAATCTCTCTAGCTTTTCTCCCCTCTTCACCTTCCTTGTCAATGTCAGCTGTACCTGGTGGTGGAGTGAGAATCAAAGTCTCCATTTCACGTTCTTTCCCATGGACATTCCTTTCTGGGCTGTAAGAGGCTAAAGCAACCTTGGCATACTTCCTAACTGTTGGGGCCTTTACCCTTGGTGGTGATCTCTCAGGCACTTGTTCACCAACAGCAATGGATACATTCAAGAGAAAACATTCATTGGGGTCATATTCCTTACCTGCTTCCTGGAGCTCCTTACAATAATCTCCAAGGTTATCCATGTAACAATCTAGTTCACGTATGGACAGATATGTTGGAGACATTAGAAGGCTTTCTAGGCCATACTGTAGGAAATTTGTTGATGATCCTGGGTTTGGAAAGCTCAAAAACAGCACACCTCTTCCTCGGGACAGGTATCCCACTTTCGCTATACGTGAGAAAGCTTTGTGGACCTCTGCAGTTTCTCTACAATATTTAATAATGTGGCGACATACACTGCCAATTCTTCCATATAGACAGCTCTCTTTGTGAATAGCCCAGTCCTCCCTGCGGCAGTTGCGAGAGCAGTAGTATGTGTAACAACTGTGGCAGGATTTAAAGTAGAGGCAAGCATTAAACAATGTCTCTGTCCGACGGCATTTATTGTTAGAACACATCATTGTCTCATCCTCATCTGGACTCTGGTCAGGGGAGCACTCCTCATTATTTTGCAGACCATCACATCTCCTCTCAGTGTCTCTTATGGTGTGATCTATTGTTATAGATGTTGATGGTTTGTCAAGGGACACGCTACTCTCATATACTGCCTTTGAATTATTTCTTCCTGATGATACGGCCTCTTCATCAATAAGCTTCTTGAGTTGATCCATCAAGTCTTCACTGGCCTGTATACAAGTGGGTGGTTTATAATCAATGACCAGGTCAGCTAAAAGCTTGTCAAGTTGTTCTAAGCTTTGTTGGAGTGAGGTGCTGTGATGTGTCTTATCTTTAGTTGGAAAGGGAATTGTCTCATGGTAAGAGGCATCTTCTTCACCTGTAGCTCTTTTAGATTCAAGCACATCCCAACTGGCTGAGCGTGCCTCTGCCTTATAGCCCTTGCAAGGTTTGATATCATTATCTGTAATAGTGATTTCAGGAGTGACATACCACTGTTTGCTTGAGGTTCCCTTAGTGTCAACTGAGCTTTTGTCAATCAAGGAATTATCAGACATGGATAAAGCTGCATAACGTCTAGGTGAACTTGAAAGATTAACAACCACAGGTTTTGGTCTGTCAATTATTGACGAAGTTTGTTTCCTTTGACATAGGAGATTCTCATCACTTTTCCCATGAGACATAGGTTGTTCCCGTGCTACATGAGTATTAAGGATATTGTCCCAAGACCTTGAGTGAGACCTTGGATCAGTTACTGCTCTTGTTGGCTCCATACACAGGTTACTGTACCAAGGGGTAAACATGGACTCTTGTCTAACTTTTGCTAGTGTAACTTGAGATGTGTATGAAGGATAGGGTGTAGAATAGCTAGACACATCTGAGTCATGTGATTTTGGCTGAACCATGTGTGCATGACGCCTATCCTCTGTGTAGTATGCTTGGGTTGGAATGTAAGTTTCCACTGAAGGTACATAGGGATCACCTACATAGAAAATCCTAGGAGGAACTGTTTGAACCTGATGTGTCCTAGGGTCATCCCCAATTAAGGTTCGTGCAGGGGGTGTCTGTATTATGTACTGCTCTGGTGCAGTATGATAAAGATCTCCTTCTGTGAAATATGGCCTGTCAGGTATAGTATGAACCACATGAGTTTTTTTATCTTGGAAATAATGTACATTAGGAGAGTAGGTTTGGCTAGGAATGGTAAAACAATCATCCTGATAGTAAGTTCTTTTTGGGGGTGAAGTTTCATACTTCACCAAATTGTCTACATTGGAGAATTTAGTTGGCATATTGGGGTTTGACTTAGCCCTTCTCTCCCTTCCATATTGTCTCATCTCCCATTGAGAAGGTATCCTTTGTGGTTGAGTCTTTAATGGCAGCATGTAACTGGTTGGCATACTTTGGGAATACTGGTAGGTAGGTGTGTATTCACCTTTGAAATATTCAGTGGGAGTTGGTGTTCTGGAGGTGGAGACATGGGGAGGTACTGTAAGACTCTGACTGCGACTACTGGTATACCTCTGCGATGGTATGTCCACCCTTGAAATGGATGACTTTTGACCATGTTGCTGTAAAGCTGTCTCATCAGGCTTAATGTCCACTCGACACCTTACATGAGGACTAGTAGCAAGTTTAACAGTCCTTCCCTCATCCAAACTTTCAGGCATATAAATAGGAGAGTGCCTAATGGTATCAGCCCTCTGTGGTTGCAGTTTGATGGGATGTACTTCATTAATGACAGTACAAGTTGGTCCATAGAAAGACTCTCTGGCAGACTCCTCTGGCCTCCACTGAGAATGTTTTTGATTCCTTCTTACCACAGGTGGGGAACCATCAGTTATTAAAGGAATGAAGTTGGTCTGGACTCGTGAAGCACTTCTTGATCTTGTTCTTCTCCTAAGTGCAACCTCACCAGCCATTTCAGCAGTCATAATTTGAGGGGTTACTTGCATGTTATAAAGATCTGGGGATGAAAAACGATGCAGTCTGTGCCTTTTATGTTGTGCTAGCACATTCCAGGCAGCATCTGGGTTGGCTACATATCTGTCAGCCCTTGTACATGGGTACTCCATTTCAATTGTGTTATATTTGGGCTGGTGTAGAGATGCAGTACCAAACATATGACTGTGCTCTTTTGGGTTATTCCAGGGATCCTCCAGTGCACTGATGCATGTGGAATCACATTGTTTACAGGAAGAGTAGAGCTTGACGTGAATAGAGATGGAATTCAGTTTAGCAGTTTGATACACAGCAGATTCCAGTATGTTGGGTGGATCTGTGAGTGTCATCTTAGTCAATTAGTTTTCTCCATCAAATCATTTTCAGGTGAATATTCCCTGCAAAATTAGAAAAAACAGGACCTATTTCATGCTCTATTCAAAAAAGTGCATATAATATTAATACTACTCTTTCCTCCTCCTTCTACTACTACTACCAAGAACAATAACAACAACAACAACAACAATAATAATAATAATAATAACGATAACAACCGTCTTGTTTTCATTAGGATTTTTAGGCAAGCACTCAGTGTTTGGAATCTTTTTATTTTTGTAAGGATTTTTCTTATAAGGGGTCAAAGCTGAAATTCGGCAGATCTTCATGGCTTAAGCCAATAAATCAACAGATGCACTACACCAACTTTGACCTTGATTGTACTTATACTTCCTGAGAAAGAGGTATTTAAACTTAAACCCACCCCCTGTGGATGACCACACCCCAAACTGACATTTGGATGCCTTGCACCCAGCTCATATTCTGTTCTCCTCTAGCAAACACTTCCACAGCATCAAGGCAAAGAGCTTTTTCCCATAGGCTGTTAGGATGCTCATATGTTGTATTGAAATTGTGCAGTGTCCTTATATGTGCAATATCTCCCACTGTGTAACCTTTTGACTGCATACAATGTTTACAATGTTCAGCATTCTTACAGCATTCTTTATGCACATGACAATAAAGCTAGAAACTTTTGATAAAGAAAAGTCTTTTTCTTCTATCAGCATATCTATCACACTATAGAAATGCTGGTTTTTTTACTCAGTGGTAAGGTTCATATTAGATTCACCCAGCTTTTGGAGTAGTTAAACAATTTTATGGCAGGGTTGTCATGGATTTTCCCCTCTGACACTCAGCACGCTTAAGCTATCCTTAGCGTGACACTGCACTTTCTGGTTGACGTGACTTTGTTTACGTAGCCATGTTTGTTTTTGTTTTGGTTTCCATCTTGTCTTGTTACTGGTTGTGTTCCTAATGTGTCATCATCGTTATGACCTGTTCCTTATTTGCCCTTGATTAGTTTGTTTATTTATCGTGTTTCATTGTAACATTTCAAAGTTTTGTATCAGTGTTTTGCTGCCTGTACACTACCGACTGACAGCCGAGCCCGGTGGCCATTTACCACCTACTACGAGAGGAAGGCTGGAGACAAGGAGAAAGCAAAGCCGAACTTCAACCAGAAGTGGCCTCTCCTGCAGAGCTCCCTCCAGAGGTCGACAGGGCAGCCTCCTTCCCTGCAGAGCTCCAGCCAGAGGCTGACAGGGCGGCCTCTCATACAGAGCTCCCTCCAGAGCGGCCTCCTTCTATGTAAAACTCCAGCCAGAGGGTACTCTGCTTCCCTCTCATGCTTCCCCTGCTGAGTTCCAGTCAGATGTCAACTTAGCAACCTCATCAACAGAACTCCAGCCTGAGACCAATGAGGTGGTCTCCCCTGCCAAGCTTCAGCCAGAGGTCAACATAGCAACCTCATCAACAGAACTCCAGCCCGAGACCAACGAGGTGGTCTCCCCTGCCGAGCTATCAGCCAGAGGTCAACATGGCGACCTCACCACTAGGGCTCCAGCCTGAGACCAGCAAGGTTGTCTCCCCTGCCAAGTTTCAGCCAGAGTTTAACATGGCGATCTCACCCCCAGAGCTCCACCCTGAGACCAACAAGGTGGTCTCTCCTCCTGTGCTCATGCCAGAGGCTGAATGGCGCAACATCCCATGCAATACATATGCTCGAGGCCGACGAGACGGCCTCGCATGCCGTGTCGACGCCTGAGGCTGACAAGACAGCCCCCCACACCAAGCTCCAGTTTAAGGCCAACAATGCTACCTCCCAAGTTCTGCTCCAGTTTGAGGCTGATGACATGGCCTCCAAGACCTGCTCATGCCGGAGGTCAAACGATAGCCTCACATGCCACTCTCTTGTCTGAGGCTGACAGCAAGGCCTTCCAAGACCAGCTCACGCCTAAGACTGATGGCGCAGCCTCACAAGCCTGGTTCCTGTCCAGTAACACTGGCAAGCCTGTCCTAACCCCACCACCTGACCCTGGCAAGCATGTCCTAGCCCTGCCACCTGACCCTAGTGAGCCTTTCCTAGCCCTGCCACCTGACGCTGGTTAGCCTGTCCTAGTCCAGCCTCATGACCCCGGCGAGCCCATAGCCGAACCCCCACCTGCTTCCTGCCAATAAGCCCCATGTTTGCATCCCAGTTCTTCTGGAAGAAGACCACACAATAGACAATACCTACCTCAGGACCTTAGGTTCAGTGTAGATATTTTGCCCTGAGGGCAGGACTACTGGGAGGGGGAGTATTTATGGGCACTTTGGGAGAAGCACCCTTGGGGGGGATTCTGTCAGGGATTTCCCCCTCGTGCTGAGTGTGGGTGCGATCAGCGCACTTAAGCTACCTGTAGCGTGACATCGTGCTCCCGGGTTGATGTGACTTTGTTTACATAGCTATGTGTGTTTTTGCTTTGGTTTCCATCTTGTCTCCTCCCTTGTCTTGCTATTGGTTGTGTTACTAATGTCTCATCATCATTATCACCTGTTCCTGATTTGCAATTTCTAAGGCTTTGAGTCTTCCCAGGACCACAGTGGCCAACATTCAGAAACCAGGTGGGAAAAAATAAGTACACTCTATAATCCAGTAACATGTAGAACTACCTTTAGCAACAATAACTTGAAGTAACCATTTTCTGTAGGAGTTTAACTCTCACAATGTTTTGAAGAAGTTTTGGCTCCCTCTTCTTTACAACATTGCTTCAGTGTGGTCATTGATGTTTGACGGCATTAATTTATGCACAGCTCTCTTAAGATCCCACCACAGTATCTCAGTGATGTTGAGGTCTGGACTTTGGCTTTGGCCATTCCAGCACCATTTTTTTTTCTTCTTTAGTCATTTGGATGTCAATTTCCTGGAGGGCTTGGGATCATTGTCCTGTTGCATGACCCAATTTTGGCCCAGCCTAAGCTGTGAATTTCAAAATTGCTGTGAATTTCCAATTGCTCTTTCTAGATTGATAAGCAGCAACAATTGCATCTGATATATATATATATATATATATATATATATGTCCAGAAGTATTTGGACAATGAAAGCACTTTCGTCATTTTGCCTTTATACACCACCACAATGGATTTGATATAAAACAATCAAGATGTGATCAAAGTGTAGACTTTCAGCTTTATTTTAAGAGGTTCCACAAAAATATGGCATTTACTATTTAGGAATTACAGCCATTTTCAGCAACGTACCTCCATTTTCAGGGACTCAAAGGTATTTGGACAAAGTGACATAACTGTAAATATAACCATAATTTTAATATGTGGATGAAAATCCTTTGCAGTCAATGACTGCCTGAAGTCTGGAGCCCATGTTCTCAAAACTCAAATTCTGAGTCTCCTCCCTGGAGATGCTTTGCCAGGCCTTCACTGCAGCCACCTTCAGTTGCTGCTTGTTTGTGGGTCTTTCTGCCATCAGTCTTGTCTTCAGTAAGTGAAAAGCATGCTCTATAGGGTTGAGATCAGGCGACTGACTTGGCCATTGAAGAATATTCCATTTCTTTGCCTTCAAAAAGTGTTGAGTTGCTTTCGCAGTATGTTTAGGGTCATTAAACTGTGAAGCAGCGTCCTATCAGTTTTGTAGCATTTGGCTGAATGTGAGCAGAGAGTATAGCCTTATACACCTCAGAATACTCTGGAGAAGGTAGGCGTCTCATTGTCATAATCTACAATCAAGAGACACCTTCATGAATGTAAATACAGAGGGTTTACAACAAGGTGCAAACCACTGGTAACATTCAAGAACAGGAAAGCCAGATTAGACTTTGCCAGAAAACATCTAAAAAAAAGCCTCCCATGTTCTGGAATAAGATTCTTTGGACTGATGAAACCAAGATTAACTTGTACCAGAATGATGGGAAG
>CM041001.1:10790721-10809006 GCA_022985145.1 Pangasius djambal | reverse complement strand
AATGGAATATTCTTCAATGGCCAAGTCAGTCGCCTGATCTCAACCCAATAGAGCTGCTTTTCACTTACTGAAGACAAGACTGAAGGCAGAAAGACCCACAAACAAGCAGCAACTGAAGGTGGCTGCAGTGAAGACCTGGCAAAGCATCTCCAGGGAGGAAACTCAGAATTTGAGTTTTGAGAACATGGGCTCCAGACTTAAGGCAGTCATTGACTGCAAAGGATTTTCATCCAAGTACTAAAATTATGGTTATATTTACAGTTGTGTCACTTTGTCCAAATACCTTTAAGTCCCTGAAAATGAGTTATTATATTTGAGTTATTATATTCCTGGCAGCTCAAACCAATTCCTCTGACCTCTTATCAGCAAGGCGTTTTCAACCACAGAACTGTTGTTCACACAATGTTTTTTGGTTTTTTTGCACCATTCTGTGTAAACTCTAGAGCTGTTGTGTGTGAAAATCCCAGGAGATCAGCAGTTTCTGAAATACTCAAACCAGCCCGTCTGGTACCAATAATCATGCCACGGTTAAAGTCACAGAGATCACATCTTTTCCCCCATTCTGATGCTTGATGTGAACATTAACTTAAGCTCTTAACCTCTATCTGCATGATTTTATGCACTGTGTTTGGATAACTGCATAAATGAGCAGGTGTTCTTAATAAAGTGGATGGTGAGTGTATACATATATATGGATATGGGAAAATCCACCACAAATTACCAAATGTTCCTAACTGACCATCTCAGATTTTCTTCTTACTTTCTAGAAATAATGTCACTATTCCCATTCCTATTCACTATATTAAATAGTGTGCAAAATTTCAGGCATGTATCTGCATTAGTTTCTGAGCTATAGAGACTTTAAAAAGGGGATGTGTATGAAGTAAGATTACTGTCAATAAAACTTGTGAATGCTTATCTACATTTGTACATAAATATATTCGTTGTACACAAAAGTCTATTTTCATACATTTTTGTACAAAGTAAATCATACTGGAAAAGTTGTAAGTTGTAATGCTATGTATGTTTTTGTAAGAATATAATGATTTACGCATATGACTTGAATTATTATGGGTATAATCTCTTAGTTATAAATACAAATTCAGAAAGTGAGACGCAACTGTCAAAAATACATCAGTGGGGTCACAGGCAAAGCATATCAACTAGTGTTTTCCTGCACGGTACACATTTCAGGTACAGTTTTTATTATGTTCTCTGTAAAGCAAAGTTGTTAAACTATTAAAAACAATTTTAAAGTTTCAGTTAGGTCTCAGTGGCTTAAATAAAGTGCATTGCTGTTGTATTCAGTATAGTCCATGCCAAAAACTATATTACCAAAGCAGTGGGTTGATAATTGTTGACCAAAATCAGCATTATTTTTACAATCAAAGTTTGGAGGACTTCAGTATAATACAGTTACATTCTGTAAACTTAGAAACAAACTATATAAATAATACTAGCTATGGCAGTAATGAGCTAGTTTAAACTAACAGAGACTAATAGAACAATTTAATGTCTATTCTGAACACATCTACTTCTGGTTATATAGTAGGGGTGATTTCTGTTCACAAGTTCTTAGTATTAAGATTTTTTACAGTGTTGCTATTGTCTTTGTAAGGTCTGATCAGCAGACATGATCAGCACTGCAGAGAATCTAGTGTCGATGCTGATCAACAGCTTAAGCTCGGCAGGGAATGTAAGGATAGTCAGACAGGGTAAGAGAGCAGATCCTGGTTTTGGACAGGGAGATCAGACAGAGAGACCAGCCCAGTTGCCTTGGGCAGCCAGTGCAATAAGAAATGGCTAGGTATGTCATAGGTCTGTTGGCTGCATTTTGTTACTTCACAGAACCACTGCTCTAAAGCAGTGATGTTTTTAGGTCTTTTCATGGATTTTTCCATAAGAAGCTAAAAGAAAAAAGGCTTTTTACATCATATACAACCACAGAAGTTTTTAGTGAACTTTTACTTATTTGACAAACAATGTGGAAAAAAAAGGAGAGATGGAACTATGACTTATACTGGTTAAACTGTAAGCAAAAACATCAAAACATAACAGTGGTTATTATATACATATGTACAAACACACACACACACACACATATATATATATATATATATATGAAAAAATAATTGAAAAAATAACTATATAATACTATATTATACTATATGATACTATATAATACTATTTTATATATATACCGTTCGATCCAGAAGTATTTGGGCAATGACAGAGTTTTTGTGATTTTGCCTTTATACACCACCACAATGGATTTTAAATAAAACAATCAAGGTGTGATCGAAGTGTAGACTTTCAGCTTTATTTTAAGAGGTTACACAAAAATACGGCATTTACCATTTCGGAATTGCAGCCATTTTAAGCAAAGTACTTCCATTTTCAGGGGCTCAAAGGTATTTGGACAATTGACTGACAAGAAGTTGATTGACCAGGTGCGGTCCATTCCCTCGTTACTTCAAGACAAATGAAGCAGATAAAAGGTCTGGAGTTGATATCAGGTATTGAGTTGGTATTTGGCAGCTGTTCAACTGGAGCTACCAATATGAAGTCCAAGGAGATCTCAATGCAAGTGAAGGAGGCCATCATTAGGCTAAAAAACAACCTAAATCTATAAGAGAGATAGCAAAAACCTTAGGTGTGTTCAAATCAACAGTTGGGTACATTCTTAAAAAGGAAGAAAGCACTGGTTAGCTCAACAACATCGAAAGGCCTGAAAGACCACGGAAGACAACTAAAGTGAATGATTGCAGAATCCTTTCCTTGGTGATGAAAAAGCCCTTCACAACATCAACAGAAGTCAAGAATACTCTGGAGAAGGTAGGCGCATCATTGTCAAAATCTACAATCAAGAGACGCCTTCATGAAACAGGAAAGCCAGATTAGACTTTGCCAGAAAACATCTAAAAAAAAGCCTCTCATGTTCTGGAATAAGATTCTTTGGACTGATGAAACCAAGATTAACTTGTACCAGAATGATGGGAAGAGAAAAGTATGGCAAAAGAAAGGAACAGCTCATGATCCAAAGTACACCACATCATGTGTCAAACATGGTGGAGTTAGAGTTATGGCATGGGCATGTATGGCTGCCAATGGAACGGGCTCACTGGTGTTTATTGATGATGTGACTGCTGACAGAAGTAGCAAGATGAATTCTGAGGTGTATAGGGCTATACTCTCTGCTCACATTCAACCAAATGCTACAAAACTGATAGGACGCCGCTTCACAGTGCAGGTGGATAATTACCCTAAACATACTGCGAAAGCAACTCAACACTTTTTGAAGGCAAAGAAATGGAATATTCTTCAATGGCCAAGTCAGTCGCCTGATCTCAACCCTATAGAGCATGCTTTTCACTTACTGAAGACAAGACTGATGGCAGAAAGACCCACAAACAAGCAGCAACTGAAGGAGGCTGCAGTGAAGGCCTGGCTAAGCATCTCCAGGGAGGAAACTCAGAATTTGAGTTTTGAGAGCATGGGCCCCAGGCAGTCATTGACTGCAAAGGATTTTCATCCAAGTATTAAAATTATGGTTATATTTACAATTATGTCACTTTGTCCAAATACTTTTGAGGCCTTGAAAATGGAGGTACTTTGCTGAAAATGGCTGTAATTCCTAAATGGTAAATGCCATATTTTTGTGGAACCTCTTAAAATAAAGCTGAAAGTCTACACTTCGATTAAATCTTGATTGTTTTATTTCAAATCCATTGTGGTGGTGTATATATATATAAAGTATAAAATTTGATAAGTTGTATAATTTGTAGGCTGTAGGGCTTCAACAGGTGTAATAGTCTACGTCACAGATTCTGAACCCTGATCCTGGACATGTTTTTCCTGCTCTCAACACACGAGGTTAATCAGCTTATTACCAAGCTTATTACTTGGGTTTGTAAAGAAGGAGAAAAACACTAAAATGTGCTAGGAAGGGACCAGGGTTGGGAACCTGTGGTCTATGCAATGTATGTCTACCAAAGCATATAATACTTTGTGCTAAAGTTTCTAAATAATTTTTGTAAAATCTTTTCTGTCACTCAAGCTGTCAGAGTTGATTGTGAAAACATATCCAAAACTGGCAAATGTCTCTTGTTGCTGGTGATTGCACAAGTCCACAGGTAAATGGGCTCTCTAAATGGTTGCATTTGCAAACTGGTCATCCCTCCATGACAAGAAGAAACTGCCACCGGAAGCAAAGGAAATTGAAAAATGCCCAAAGCCCTGTGTACAACGTGCAGCAAAATGGCTCCTCTTCAGATTCTTCCAGTAATGTGGATTTGTGCACTTCTACTGACAAAATAAGTTAAGGCTTAGTTTTTAGTATTTTCAGTTTTTTTTTTTTTCAGTTTTATTGCTGGAATCTTTTGTTTGCCCTGTTCTTTTATGTTGGTAGAACTGCATTTTTCATTAGTTGCCAGGTAGTTGCCAGGTGCATATTTATATTTCTAAAAGAATACACACCATTTTAATTTATTGTATTAGATATTTTCTAGAAATGCTTGCAGAGATAGAAAGGAAATGCTTTGTCTGCAGTACAGACAAAAAGGGAAAGAATCCTGTTAACAGCCTGGACCATAACTACTTCAGGTATGTAATTCAGTAGTTGATTATATTTGTGTCTATTTATTGGAAAAGACACTGATTGAAATGTACCATTTACACTGAGCATGCACTCACACAATTACTTTTCCCTCTGCTCACCTGAAAACATTAATTCAACTATTATTTATTAATATTAATTAAAAATTAATATTAAAATAGAATTAAAAAACAATTAAAAAACATTATGCAGTTGGCCATATGTCATGGGGAGTCTTTGATCTGGTGTAACAGTTACTGGTAAAAAATGCTATACACTGGAGTCCTTTTCAATGTCCTTTTCATTCAAACTATAAGCAGTATTTTGTTTGACAACTTTACTTTTTGTTGCAGTAAGATGACAATAAGAAAATTCAAAATGTACAATCCATTTTATAATACGTTTACATGGATCTTATTTGCAGATTAGACTTGGCAGTGTAATGAACAACTGATGTACAGTATCTGCCATATGATTCAGATGTTGCAAGAAAATTGATGATGGATTTTACTGTTTCCATCAGAGCTGGAGTCAGTGGGCACTCAACTGCAGGAACTCAAGAATGTTTTTCATTTCTACCACTAAATGATTCCAAACAGCCCCATATTCTGAAATAAATTTTAAAAGCAATTATTGTGTATGATCCACATACATAATTTGAAAATACTGGATAAAAAGACAACCCACAACTATATAAAATTAAGTGTTTCAAAACAAACCTGAAAATCCTCTTCACTATCACTAGAAGAATTCTGCATTTGTCCCAGAACCCACAGCTGGTTAGGGCCACCTTCAGATCACAAGGGATGATTGTCCCAGCCTTCAGTAAAGGTGTGAAGATAACGTTCTAGGTGAGAAAGAAACACATAACGTGCATAAAACATGAGGAGGGAAATTGACAAATCCAACAAGCTGTGAAGAACTTCATAGTACAGCTGAGTTATGCCAGATGTCTCGCAATAGACACCTGATTCTAAATAACAATGAGAAAAGAGAGAGAAATTGCATTTAGCCTAAGCAAGTGATAACTTGTAAATGCATAAAAATTATAATCAGTAAACTGTGTTTGTGCATACTTTTGCCAGCAATGAAGCTTCCTCTTCCAGTGCCTTTTACAGTGAACATGGTTTCTGTTATTCCCACACCTTCATCAACCTTCACCCTAGAAAATGTGAAAAAAAAAAAAAACACAATACCACTCATAATATGGAAAGAAAAAAAGTATTTCACAGAACAGTAAATCAAGAAGCTTGTACCACTGTAGCTATTTACCTTGATGGCCAGCCATAGTTCTGCACTGTTTTAAGAAAGAACTGAAAGAACAGTGCTTGAGTGGTTATGATCTGCTGGTTCCAGATACCTGATCTAGATACAAACACAAAATGTCTTAGTATGCATTTACTTTGTATTTCCTGTACTCTGAAAATATGAAAGAACTAATTTCAAATATTTACAAACCCATAACACCAAAATATATCAAACAGCCTGACAATGCTTAAATTATTTGTACAAAACCAAAATTGAACAGACCTTACTTGAGTATCCATATATCCCCCCGAATATGATAATGTTGTACCTCTACAAGACACATATACAATTCATGCTTGTAGAAAAGCAATATTCTTTGATAATTAATTAAATTGGCAATTACTTTATGAGCTTATGATTTGGAAAATGGATGCTGAAGGAAGTAAGTTCTCCCGGCCTTGCACCCTAGCTCGGTCATCCTTTCCAAAACTCCAGCAGCATCTACTCTGTGCATAGAGGGAAAAGTGGCAGGGGGACAAAAATAATAACAATAAATGAAATAGTAATACGTGATCATAATAAAGTTAGTTGCAAATATATGTTTTCTATTTAATCTACATCCGGATTGCTGTAAAGCTGCTTCGATTGTCACGAACATATTTGTCATTGCAGTATTAATTAATTATCTCCTATTTTCTAACAAATAATTATTGTAATATTGTTAGTTAAACAGCCTTGATTAACATTTTGTGTTCAAATGCATATTTATTGCTTATTTCCCAATACTACTTAAATCAATTTCCTGAAAAAGCCTTTTCATAATGTGAGACTTTTGGATGTTGTTTAACTGACATGGTAAATTAGCCTATACTGTTCACACATGGGCTTTAGGTTCAGCTTACAGCATTCAAATAACAAATTACACAACTACAGCGTTCAAACAACATTCTTTCATCTGTATGTCTGTTACAACCAACAAATGCCTTATCTTTAAGCTAAAGTGAGAAAGAGGTTAACTATAACCAAATTACACCACTGCGTTTAGCCTATGGCATGCACTGCCCTCAAAGTATATGACAGAAAAAGCCACCGAGACCTAACCGAAACTTAATCTACTAAATATGATTCAATAAAATAAAAAAAACTTGACAGAGAAGATGACCAATAAAAACCATACCTTAGACGTTGTTGGAGTCCCACTAATGGATCCTTCAGCCATCTTGCCGCCAACAGTTGAAAGTAGGATGCTGTAGACGAAGCATGTGCACTGTGCAGAAAGATGACTGGTCTTCTACTCAATACACTTTGCCTGTGACCCCAGTGATGTATTTTTGACAGTCGTTCACTTCTTTGACTGGTATGCATAACTAAAAGATCGCACCCATAATAATTCAAGTCGTATGCATAAATCTTTGCAGTTGTAGATTTAAGTTGTATTCTCACAAAAAAAAACATACACAGCATTATGACTTAATATTTTTATTGATACTAATATTTTTATTGAAATACGATTTACTTTGCACGAGCATGTACGAAAACAGACTTTTGTGTACAATGAATATGCTGCTATATGTGTATGTGTGTGTGAGTGTGCCTTAAAACAGCATAATCACTGTAATAATGTGGCAGCAGCGCAATGCATAAAATCATGCAGATACAGGTCACGAGCTTCAGTTAATGTTCACATCAAACATCAGAATGGAGAAAAGTGTGATCTCTGTGACTGTAACCATGGCATGGTTGTTGGTGTCAGATGGGCTGGTTTAAGTATTTCAGAAACTGCTGATCTCCTGGGATTTTCACACACAACAGTCACTAGAGTTTACACAGAATGGTGCGAAAAAATAAAACATTGAGCGAGTGACAGTTCTGTGGGGTGGAAACAGCTAGAGATAAGAGAGTTCAGAGGAAAATGGTCAGTTTGGTTTGTGCTGCCAGGAAGGATACAGTAACTCAAATAGTCATTCTTTACAACCATGCTGAGCAGAAAAGCTCAGCATGCACAATGTGCTACAACAGCAGAAGACCACATTGGGTTCCACTCCTGTAGGCCAAGAACTTGAGGCTATCATGGGCAGAGGCTCACTGAAACTGGACAGATGAAAATTAGGGGGGAAAAAAATCACCTGGTCTTTTTCCAGTCATGTCGCAGCTGCCACATGATTGGCTGATTAGATAACTGCATGAATTTGCAGGTGTACAGATGTTCCTAATAAAGTATGTGACAAAAAACAACAACAGATTTCAATATGTAGTCATTTTGTCCCAAAAATTAAACCAACATTCAGAAACCAGGTGGGAAAAATAAGTACACCCTTCCTACTTCCACAATCATTAAGAGAGTAATTATCATTATCAACAAAACTAAGCTTTCATATTACATAGTAACTCTGGATGGCCTTTCAGTTACATCATTCAATTCAATTCAATTTTATATGTATATGCGCTTTTAACAATGGACATCGTCACAAAGCAGCTTTACAGAAATAAATGGATTCAAAAATTATATTGTAAATATGTGAATTTATCCTAATGAGCCAGCCAGAGGCAACGGTGGCAAGGAAAAATTCCCTGAGACAATATGTGGAAGAAACCTTGAGAGGAACTAGGCTCAAAAGGGAACCCATCCTCATCTGGGTGCAACGGATAGTGCAATTATAAATAAATCCCTTCTATTTTTGTGTACTATATAGATAAATAGTGCAAATGTGCAACCAGTAAATTCATCACCGTTTTCGCAAGAAGTCCAGTTGGTTAAAATCTATCCACTGTCCATTGACGGAGTCCTGAGTATGAAGGTGCTTGTGGCAACTGCAGCCCCAAAGCCACCACAGCAATCACAGTCCCAAGCCATTAAAGTACAGCTCCCCATATGTGATCCCCAAACCATCTCCCCAGCCCCCAGGTGGAACCATCCCCAGCAATCCAAACAGTTCTTCAGGTCGTCCATATGGGGCCACCCCCAGCAGCTGCGAGCGAACTCAACCGATGAGAACTCCAACCAGAAGTAGGGCATCAGGATGGGTCAGGCAGGTCCGGAGAGCAGAAAGGGTCAGGATCACTGGCATCTCAGAAGCAGCATGTGCACATCATGTGCAGCAGTAAAAGACCTTAGTGTGTTTATTGACTCCAGTCTCTCATTTGAAGCTCATGTAGATAATATTTCTAGGATAGCCTTCCTTCATCTCAGAAATATTGCTACGATAAGAAATATAATGTCACTACATTATACAGAAAAACTAGCTGCTTTTGTTACTTACTCTGGCATAAGAACCAGAAGATATGACCTTAGATCCAGGAGATATGACCACATCACCCCAGCATTGGCTCCCAATCAAATTTCGTTTGATTATAAAGTAGTACTACTGACCTATAAAGCACTGAATGGTCTCTCTCAACAGTGCCTGAGCAAACTTCTGGTCTTTACTAATCCGCCATGATTATTTTCATCGTTGGTACCTCAAATAGTGAAGGCTACAGCAGGGGGCAGAGCTTTCTCTTACAAAGCCCCATAGTCACAGAACAGCCTTCTAATTAGTGTTCTGGACTCGGGCAGTCTCAGTGTTTAAGTCTAAGATGAAAACCTATTTGTTTAGCCTTTTGTTAATAGTTTTTTCATAGATGAAAGAGCAGATCTGTTGGGTTCACCTGGGATGCTCTCCATGCATCCACTCAGGTTTGTTGAAGGAGGAGTGGATGGTCGCTTTATGTCTCAGGGCACCCCCATGTCTGTGTTACCTTCTGGCTCTCCCTTTTAGTTATGCTGTCATAGCTAGTATTGCCAGAGTCCCTGATTGTACTCTGCAAACTATGTACACTGTCTTTAACTATTATGTGACAATGAGCATACCTGATAATAATCTAATAATAGAAGGACTGTTTACTATTGGGAAGCCTTCAAGATAGTTACCAGAAGTGGGTATCCCAGCAAAGTCAGTCCAAGGTCAGAGATATAAAGAAAAAAAAACAAAGAGCTACATCATATGGCCTACATGCTTCTGTAAGCACACTAAATGTTTATGTTCATAACAGCACAATCAGAAAAAGGAAGCATAGCTAGGAAAAAGCCCCTTCTCTGCAAAAAAGAATATGGCAGCATGACTTAAGTTTGCAAAATTGCATCTGCACAAACCACAAAGGTTCTGGAACAATATCCTTGGGGACTGATGAGACCAAAGTGGAGATGTTTTGTCATCATGCACAGTGTCATGTTTAGTGAAAACCAAACACAGCATATCACAAAAAACACCTCATATCAACTATCAAGCATGGTGGTGTAGGAGTGATGATTTGGGCTTGTTTTGCAGCTACAGGACCTGGGAAACATGCAGTCAATTAGATAATGATGAACTCCACTTTATACCAGAATATTCTTAAGACAAATGTGAGGCCATCTGTCTAGCAGCTTAAACTGGGCCAAAATTGGATCATGCAACAGGACAATGATCCTAAGCACACCAGTAAATCTACATCTGAATGGCTAAAGAAGAAAGGTGTTGGAATGGCCAAGTCAAAGTCCAGACGTCAACCCCATTAAAATGCTGTCGCACGATCTTATGAGAGCCGTGCATAAATGAATGCCATCAAACATCAATGAACTGAAGCAATGTTGTAAAGAAGAGTGGGCCAAAATTTCTCCAAAGTGATGTGAGAGTCTGATAAACTCATACAGAAAACATTTACAAATTTTTTCCCACCTGGTTTCTGAATGTTGGTTTATGTTTTGCAAAAAAATGACTACATATTGACATCTGTTGTGTTATTTTTGGGTTTTTTTGTTACCTGAGGTTATTTGTTTAGAAAAGTTGGTGAGGACCACACAATTGTTATTTAGAAGGTCTATAAAAACATAGAATTGAAGAAGGGTGTGCTTTCTTTTTCCAAAGACATAATCATAATGTTTTTAATTACTATCATTTAGAAACACACAGCTGTATGCTTCTATTTGTCAGCCAGATATGGTGGCTAACGTCAGCAGAGCTCTGCTGCTCTGCTATACATGTCCATACTTGCCAGGCCTAATTAATAATAATAATAATAATAATAATAAACTTTATTTTATATAGCACCTTTAAAAGGCCTCTCAAGGCGCTTTACATAAGAGTATATAACAATAACAATAATAGCAATAACAATAATTTAATGACAAAACAAAACAAAGTAATCAAATTAAAGAAATCCTAAAAAAATAAGTTTTAAGAGAAGATTTAAATGTACTAAGGGATTGGGCTTCTCTAAGATCAGATGGAAGGGAGTTCCACAGTTTTGGAGTGTAAGAAGAGAAGGCCCTATCACCCATAGTATGCAAACGAGTCTGAGGGACAGAGCAGAGAGGAGATTCGAGGGGAGTGGCCAAAAGTAATTGGACAAACTAACAATCATAGATTAGAATTATTTTTATACTTGGATGCAAATCCTTTGCAGTCAATGACTGCCTGACGTCTAGAACCCATGAACATCACCAAATGCTAAGTTTCCTCCCTTGAGATGCTTTGCCAGGCCTTTACTACAGCCGCCTTCAGTTGCTGCATGTTTGTGGGTCTTTCTGTCTTCAGTTTCATCTTCAGTGAGTGAAAAGTGTGCTCAATTGGGTTGAGGTCTGGTGACATTCCATTTCTTTGCCTTAAGAAGTTCTTGGGTTGCATACATGGTATGTTTTGTGTAATTATCCATCTGTACTGTGAAGCGCTGTCCTATCAGTTTTGCAGCATTTGACTGAATCTGAGCAGAAAGTATATCTCTATACACTTCAGAATTCATCCTGCTGCTTCTATCAGCAGTCACATCAATAAACACCAGTGACCCAGTTCCATTGGCAGCCATACATGCCCATGCCAAAACACTGCCTCCACATCTTTGACATGTGGTGTGCTTTGGATCATGAGCCTTTTCTCCTTTCCTTCTCCATACTCTTCTCTTCCCATCATCCTGGTACAAGTTAATCTTGCGTCAGAACCGGTCATGGGTTTTTTTTCCCTAGAAATTTTTTTTTTTTTTTTTTAGCAAAGGCTAATCTGGCCTTTCTATTTTTGAGTGTTACCAGTGGTGTGCATCTTGAGGTAAACCATCTGTATTTACATTCATGAAGGCGTCTCTTGATTGTAATCTTTGACAATGATATGACTACCTCCTCCAGAGTATTCTTGACTTGGCTAGATGTTGTGAAGGGGGGTGTTCTTCACCAAAGAAAGAATTCTGCAACCATCCACTTTAGTTGTCTTCTGTGGTCTTCCAGGCCTTTTGGTGTTGCTGAGCTCGCCAGTGCATTTCTTCTTTTTAAGAATGTACCAAACTGTTGATTTGGCCATTCCTAAAGTTTCCGCTATCTCTCTGATAGGTCTGGGGTTTTTTTTTTCAGCCTAATGATGGCATCCTTCACTTGTATCAACACCTCTTTTATCTGTTGAGAGTTCCCATGAACAGCTATCAAATACAAATTCAATGCTTGGACCCTTTATCTCCATAATTTGTCACAAAATAATGAGGATAAATGTAAAAATGGCTGTAATTCCTAAAAGGTTAATGCAATATTTTTGTTAAACCCCTTCAATTAAAGCTGAAAGTCTACACTTCAATGATATTTTGATTGCTTCATTTCAGATCCATTGTGGTGGTTTACAGAGGCAAAATTATGGAAATTGTGTCACTGTCCAAATACATATGGGCCCGACTGTATGAATATACAGAATATGTTTAAATAATACATCCTTGTATATTTATATTTTATACATTCTTGTATACTCTTCAATGGCATCTTACTACAGCATTGTCACCAATTTCCATATAATACAGGAGAAAAAAGAACTTTGTATTGTGTTGCTGTACTGTAGTCATTAATCTAGATTTGAGTAGCTTCATCCAGAGATAGTTACTTTGAATTATAGAATAATTGCATCTAACATCATAAACATAAAAGCTAAAGTTTGGATACAGTGTATATTATAACTACCAAGCACTTTATTTGGGTTTTGACTGGTATTAATGGGCCCAAAGTGTGCCAAGAAAACATTCCCCACACCATTTCACCACCTTCACCAGCCTGGACTGTTGACACAAGGCAGGCTGGGTTCATGGATTCATGCTGTTGGCACCAAATTCTGACCCTACCATCTGTGTGCCTCAGCAGAAATCAAGATTCATCAGACCAGGCTACGTTGTTCCAGTCTTCAACTGTCCAGTTTTGATGAGCCTGTGCTACCACTGCAGCCTCAGATTTCTGTTCTTGGCAGACAGAACAGAAAGCAATATATATTGATCAGCCATAACACTGATTATCTCCTTACAAGAGGTGACAAGTGAACAGTCAGTTCTAGACGTTGATAACATAAGGATCTGAGCGACTTTGATAAGGACCAAATTGTGATGGCTAGACAACTGGCACAGAGCATCTCCAAAACGGCAGGTCTTGTGGGGTGTTCCTGGTATTCAGTGGTTAGTACCTACTAAAAGTGGTCCAAGGAAGGACAACCCAACCAGTGATAGGGTCATGGGCACCTAAGGCTCACTGGTGAGTGTGGGGAGCGAAGGCTAGCCCGCCTGGTCTGATCCCACAGAAGAACTACTGTAGCACAAATTGCTAAAAAATGTAATGCTGGCTATGATAGAAAGGTGTCAGAACACACAGTGCATCGCAGTTTGCTGCATATGGGGCTGCATAGCCACAGACTAGTCAGGGTGCCCATGCTGACCCCTGTCAAAGTGCCTACAATGGGCATGTGAGCATCAGAACTGGACCATGAAGCAATGGAAGAAAGTGGCCTGGTCTGATGAATCACATTTTCTTTTACATCCAGTGGACGGCCAGGCACATGTGCATTGCTTACCTGGGGAAGAGATGGCACCAGGATGCACTAAGGGAAGAAGGCAAGCCGGCAGAGGCAGTGTGATGCTCTGGGCAATGTTCTGCTTTTCTGCTGGGAAAACTTGGGTCCTGGCATTCATGTGGATGTTACTTTAACATGTACCAGCTATCTACACACTGCTGCAGACCAAGTACACCCCTTCATGGAAACGGTATTCCCTATTGGCAGTGGCCTCTTTCAGCAGGAATAATGTGCCCTGCCACAATGCAAAACCTGTTCAGGAATGGTTTGAGGAACATGACAAGAGTTCAAGGTGTTCACTTGGCCTCCAAATTCCCCAGATCTCAATCCAATTGAGCATCTGTGGGATGTGCTGGACAAACAAGTCCGATCCATTGAGGCCACACCTCACAACTTACAGGACTTAAAGGATCTGCTGCTAAAGTCTTGGTGCCAGATACCACAGCTTGTGGAATCTGTGGTGCCAGATACCACAGGTGCCAGATACCACAGCTTGTGGAATTCAGAGGTCTTGTGGAATACATGCCTTGACGAGTCAGAGCTGTTTTGGTGGCACAAGGGGGGCCTACACAATAGTAGGCAGGTGCTTTTAATGTTATGGATGATTGGTGTATATATTGTACCATTCTTTGTATATTCTAGAAACTCTAGAGTTAACACAGACTGCAGTTTCTTAAATACCAAACCAGCCCATCTGGCACCAACAACCATGTCAACTAAGTCACTGAGGTCACACTTTTCCCGATTTTGATGCTTGACGTGAACAATATCTGAAGCTCTTGACCTGTATTTGCATGATTTTAAACATTGAGCTGCTGCCACATTATTGGCTGATTGGATAATTGCATGAATGTTCGAATATACTAGTGTTCTTAATAAAGTGGCCAGTGAGTGAATAAATAAATTACATATTTATATGTACCTTACTTAATGTAATCCAAAATACACTGTACTAAATAAATTTTAAAGAAATAATAACATTTAAATTAAATGCTGCATTTGATTTATTTAACACAACTCTAGTAGCAAACTAATTATAAGCTTTCCATTTTGTAATCTTTGTTTTTGTTTTCTAATTAAAATGTATTTAAGTCCCTGATCTTGGTCAAAAATAATAAATAGGCTGAGGAACAAGGGTAAAAATGTAAAGGGTAATAATGAACCCATTTTGGGGTTTTACACATAACCCGGCAGTGTGTGACCGACGTAAGGGTTTTATGTTATATTTTGACCCAGCGCTGGGTTACAGAAATTACTAGAGTGTAGCAAATAAAGCACTGCACTATTCAAAATCCTACAGCAAACGTGATGTATTTGTCATCTGGCAAAGCATGTTCTAAGTAACATCAATGTTTGATCTACAATGGCTTAAAAATAATTTTCTTTAAAAAAACACATTTCGTTTTCAGTTTTTAGCTCTTTTGCATTTTTTTGATAGTTACAGAATTTTATTTCAATATTCATTTAAAATAAAACTGCAATCGCTGCATAGTCAGCTCAAGAAGCCAAGCCAACCCCCCATATATATATATATATATATATATATATATATATATATATATATATATAGGGATTGCATATTTATAATGCATATATATTTGCATTGAACTGATTAAAGAGGAGATGGTGACCTAGGCTACGAAGGTGTGGTGACGTGTTTGTTTGTATATAGATACACACACCTCAATCACACCTTCATTGCCTAGGTCACCATCTCATCTTTAACCAGTTCTATGCAAATCAAATAAGGAAACAACTAGGGCTGGTCCTGCAGTACCACTGCCCTTCTCTCAACTCAACTCACTCTCTCAACTCACCTGATTCAACACATCTTTTTATGTTATATTTTGCTAATTTACATGCCTTAAATAGGTTGAACTGGGTAAGTTAAAGGAGGGACCAGGACTAAGGACCGTGCAACACTATTCTACAGCATTCTGCGCCACATGACACGTGAACAATTGCATCACGCATTATGTTCACTAATAAGATGAGCGTACCTCTAGCCAACAGAGAAAATATCGCAATTCAAAATACATATACTGAACTCGATTAAATGTTAATTGTTATTAGTAGTACCCTAAGTAACCCACATCTTGATGAAATACATGATGACTAGAAATTTGGTACATGACTAATATTCCTCACGCCCAAGGAAGCAAAATGCACATGTATCGATACGTTTGCGGGGGCATCGTTTCATAAATATTTAACGTGTGGTATGTAACGGCTACAATGATTTAACTAAAATGCATCTAACTTAAACCTCAACATGGTAGAGGACACGATAAAAGACTCAGTATCTTGAACTAACTCGGAACTAAAATCGCTATCCCTCCATCATATGCAAAAGATGCAGCGAGCGACAGTGCAGCACACTGAGGTGTACGGCGATGATCTTACCGGTGTAATCCAACCGCCATAAGTATAATTATCCACTTTCCAGATGCAAAACAATGACGCATAATTTAGTGGAAGCTGTATTTCAGTGTCGGTCTTCAGGCCTAGTATGCTTTGCACTGCATACGTCGCGTCACTACTGCCTCTCTTCTCGGTAGAATAGGGCTGCCAGTAGTGTTGTGTCAGTAGCGAACGAGTCGACTCTTTAAACCGGCTCTTTCTGGTTTAACCTGAGGAGCCGATTCGCATATTTGAAGAGGCTTTTTAAAAAACAAATCAAATCAAAAAAAAAAAAAAAAAAAGAGAGAGAGAGAGAGAGAGAGAGAGAAGTAAACACAAAGTCAGTAGGGTTATCGTAGGGTTGGCTTTGGGTGGGGGCGTTCAATAACTCTCATTTACATTTTAGGCATATGGCAGACGCCCTTATCCAAAGCGACTTATTACATTAAAACAACTGAGCCGTTGCTTAAAATTTCATAAATTGCTGCAATTCAAAAATAACCAGGTAACTAAGCCTAACTTGTAAGCCAAAATAACTAATAATAAAATTAGGATCTAACTGGAGTCAAAGCTACATGGCCGGATGGGGCCAACACAACAGGGGCCAAATGCAGAAAACACATGCAAATGAAGAAAACACACAAATGCAGAAAATATGCAAATACAGAAAACACATGCAAAATCAGAAACGCTGCAATAAGCCACAAACACAACGGAAATGGTTTACAAGAAAACGGTGATGCGTGACAAAAACAACTGGTGGACCATTAGAAGAAGTGGGACCGGTCATTATATAAATACCTAGATGCTGCATTCCCTATTTAGCCACGCTTTACCAAATATGTCAATGGCTGAGCAAACATTCCTCAGAACCCAGCTTTAACAGAATACATAAGGCTACTTTACATCTCCTGTAAGGACAATGACTTTTAAGATGATGCACCATAGCTTGTTGCCTCTTTTAATATCATTTCGTATATGTATCGTGCTTATAGCCACCAGGTCATTATGATGCTTTTTGATTGTTTAACAGGGATCATAGTGTTCGTGGGTGTATCAATAACAGCAGGTATGTCATGTTTGGTATGTGTGTGATCACTATTGAATTTCCTAAGGGTTGGTATAACGTGAAGTTGAGTACAGTGTATTACATGCATGTTACCAAATTCCTTACCAAAGTTCTAACTTAACCTTGTGCAAAGTTTGGAAAGCACATAACTCAGAGACCAGAATGTTAATTAGTGTCAGAAGAGGAGAATACAGTTTACACCCTGCCCCAGGATCCTGCTGATTGGAGCAAACACTTTGGGGTCAGCCCAACTGGAAAGGGTTAAAAACCCCTGACACAAAGGAAACTCCGAGTCTCATCCAACACATCTTTACAAGAGTCTCATCCAACACATCTTTGCGAGAGTCTCATCCAGCACATCTTTACAAGAGTCTCATCCAACACATCAGGAGTCCATCAACATCAAGGAGTTCTCTTCAACTAACAGCTCAAGAGAATCTCCATCCACATCTGAAAGAAGTCTCATCAACCAAGAGCTTTAGAAGTTCAATCGAGGAGATTACGCTTGCTCCGAGACTCCGCATCCAGACTAGCTCTTGTTTAGAGTTGGTTCAAAGCCTCCAACTCACGCATTCGCACCGCTGTGAATCACTCATCAAAGTTTTGCAACCCGCCTACGAGACTCCGCCAGGTTCGCGCCTCACTCTGTTTATCAGCCCATTGGCCTTTTGAGACGCAACATAAAGCCAACCAGACCGCCGACCAATCAACATCACCGGAAACTCCTTCCAAACAACAACGCAATGAGGGAATCCTGGCAACACAAACGCAAGTATAGTGCCTCCAGATTCTCGCTGAACTGGTGCAGTTAATACAAGTTTAAATTCAGTTCAATTTTCAATTCAATTCAGTTTATTTGTATAGCGCTTTTTACAATGTCATTGTCTCAAAGCAGCTTTACACAAACAAAAAAGTAAGATGAAGTGTGAGAGTGTGTCTGAAGAGCAAGCCAAGGCAACGGTGGCAAGGAAAAACTCCCTGAGATGGAGATAGGAAGAAACCTTGAGAGGAACCAGACTCAACAGAGAACCCATCCTCATATGGGTTAACAGGAGTGTGTGTGTGTGTAAATGTGTATTTGTGTAGTCCATAGAAAACATCTGAGGCGTCTTCATGGCAGAATGAGGCACCGCCGGTGGACAGGTCCAGAG
>CM041001.1:10756317-10790621 GCA_022985145.1 Pangasius djambal | reverse complement strand
TAAACTTACTTCTTACAGCTTTAGGTCCAAGTAGCAGAACCTCTGTTTTTTCTGGATTAAGTAAGAGAAAGTTGCTTAGCATCCAGTCTCTTATGTCTGTCGCACACGCCTCCACTTTCTTTAACTGACTTACCTCGTCTGACCTGGCTGAGACATATAACTGTGTGTCATCAGCGTAACAGTGGAAACTAATATTATTATTATAAAGCCCTTCTAAACGAAGCGAATGTTAAATTAAACTGATAAGTTGATGGTTTGTTCAGGTCATGGTCTGAGAAACTGCTAGAAACTCAGAATTTCATTCACTCTCTTTTCAAAGCCATTTTCACCCCGTCTACGTGTGTGAGTGTGTTTGTGTTAGATTAGTTTCTGTGTTTTAGAATAGTAATAAAGTCTCGTCTGATTTTTAAAGGCCAGTGTCTTGTGTCTCTGTGCTTCAAATTTACTGCCTTAAACTGCCAATCTTGTTACTGTGCTCTTAATATAGTGTTTCACTATATTTAGGATATTATTGCTGGTGGCAACGGAGGTAATGTCCCATACACAATTAATAAATACACTCATTTCAACTTATCGCTGGACGAATAGTTGATCAGCTATTAAAATATTCTTCTTCTTTCAGCTTTTCCCTTCAGGGGTCGCCACAGCGAATCATCACTCTCCACCTATCCCTATCTTCTGCATCCTCAACACTTCACCCTGTAATCTTACTGTTCCACTTCCCTCCCTTTCATTCACACACATGTACTCAGTCTTACTACGACTGACTTTCATTCCTCTTCTCTCCAGCGCAAACCTCCACCTCTCCAGGTTTTCCTCCACCTGCTCCCTGCTCTCACTACAGATCACAATGTCATCCGCAAACATCATTGTGCAAGGAGACTATTGATTAGGGTGATCGAGAATGGTATGCTTGTATAAAGCTTTTGGAAATACACTGAAAAGCCACAACATTAAAACCACTGATAGGTGCAGTGAATAACACTGATTATCTCATTACAATGGCACTTGTCGAGGGGTGGGGATATATTAGGCAGCAAGTGAACAGTCAGTTCTCAAATTTGTGTGTTAGATGCAGGAAAAATGGGCATAAGGATCTGAGTGACTTCAGCAAGGATCCCACAGAAGAGCTACTGTATCCCAAATTGCTGAAAAAGTTAATGCTGGATATGATTATAAAAGTGTCAGAACTCTCAGTGCATCACAGAGTGCCCATGCTGAACCATGTCCACTGCCAAAAGTGCCTACAATGGGCACGTGAGCATCAAAACTGGACCATGGACCAGTGGAAGAAGGTGGCCTGATCTGATGAATCATGTTTTCTTTTACATCATGTGGATGGCCAGGCATGAGTGCATCGATTACCTGGGGAAGAAATGGCACCAGGATGCAGTATGGGAAGAAGGCAAGCCGGCAGAGGCAGTATGATGCTCTGGGTAATGTTCTGTTGGGAAAACTTGAGTCCTGTTACTTTGACACATACCACCTACTTAAATGTTGTTGCAGACCAAGTACACCCCTTCATGGAAACAGTATTTCCTAATGGCAGTTGCATCTTACAGCAGGATAATGTGCAATGCCACACTGCAAAAATTGTTCAAGACAAAGAGTTCAAGGTGTTGACTTGGCCTCCAAATTCCCCAGAGCTCAACTTACAGGACTTAAAGGATCTGCTGCTAATGTCTTGGTGCCAGATACCACAGCACATTACTGCCCTAATTCATTCAATTCTCAAACTAAATACACACAAAACCCAAAATAAATATACCCCTGACAGCCACAGTAAATGGACCAAAACATTTAGACATCTAATTGCCACAAACCCAAATATAATAAATTCCTGCCTGCTAATTACCACAAAACCAATGAAAAGCCGAAATTTCGGTTTTCATTCCCTGATATTCACATCTAGGTGTGTTAAACAACACGGCACCTTTTGTTGGGACCCACCCATGTGTCAAGTGATCAAAAACATTTGAACATGTGACTGACAGGTGTTTTGTGTTGCCCAGATATACCCTGTTTAGATTGAGTGTTTAAAAATGTTAATAGCTTTGAATGTCTACTATTGGTCTGAGCCCTGGGTTTTTTTCCTTTAAAGACTGCAACTGTTGTTAAAAAGGATAAACTAGCATGAAGACCAGAGAGCTGTCTATGGGAGAAATGCAAGCCATTTTGAAGCTGAGAAAAGAGAAAAAAAAATGCCCAAAAACTCCCCAAAAGAATAACAACTGAAAGAAGCTGTGGTACAATCCTGGAAAAGCAGGTAAGCGGGAAAAGAAGAATTCAACAGTTTGGTGGTGTCAGTGGGTTGCTGACTTGATACAGTTATTGCAAGCAAGGTATATGTAACCAAATGTTGTTGTTCCTCTTTCAGCTGACCCCTGTTGGGGGTCGCCACAGGGAATCATTGGTCCTTGTATTTGATTTGGCACAGTTTATATGCCGGATGCCCTTCCTGATGCAGCCCTCCCCAATTTTATCTGGGCTTGGGACCGACACTGAGAGCGCACTGTTACACGCAACCCCACTGGCTTCAGTGGTGAAAGCACTGTGGCCTAATCACTAGTCCTCCAGGGACCCCGGATATGTACCCAAATATTAAGTGTTATTTACTGTAATTTAATTTAAGACTGTCTGTTTCAATACTTTTGCTCAGCTAAAAATTGGTCTGCCACCAAAAGTGCCATGTTCTATTTTGTTTAACACATATATAGATGTAAATATTCGAAAATAAAAGCTGAAATTCTGATCTATCATCTCGGGAAATGCACTCTTCTAGTTTGGCTTGCGCTATTGTGCAATGTGTGTTAGGTTTGCGCTATTGTGTGTATAACAACAGTATGCCCAGAGCATATTACTGGACAGTGATCATCAATAGGGATGCTTGTATTGATCCATTCTCCTGCTACACTCTTTTTTTGTCCTTTTTCCCCCATTCACTTTATTGGGATTTTTTAAAACTGCTCTAATTCATTCAGTTCTCAAGCTACAACCACCAGAATTCACATGGTCAAATTTGGGTACATCAGGACAAATTACAGACAGATCACACTCATCCTTCTCTTTCTATCCATCCTTCTTTCTTTCCTTATTCATTTTGGAGAACAGAGTGGGTGATGGCACCACTCTAGCTTTGAGTGTAAATTGTCAGAATTCACTTTTTCAACAAAATACTTTTGTCAAAAATCCTTACACTTTCACCTTGAAATTCCATTTAAGCTTTATATGGTAGACATATTCCCCATTTTCAAAACCATCTAAATATGTAATTGTGTCAAAATATATTTTTTGAGTTATGAGCATTAGTTTGGCACTAGGGACAGTAAACAGCGCCATTCATTTCAATGAAAAAATCTGGCACCATCAGCTTTGACTTTTACTAAATTTTCGTGTGTTTTTAAGCAGCCATTAATCAAACAATTCCTGCTCAATCCACATTTTAGTTAAACGATTTGGGAAATATTTATATATAATCAAATGATTTACATTTGATTTAATCAAATGATTTAATGAATATTCTTGATCAACTATATTTTGTCATGTAGGTTATATTTATTGGAGATGTTATATAGCCAGTCTCACTAAAACATGTAGATGACAAGATTTAGCATGTCAGTACAAAATAGTTGGGTTTTTCTTTACACAGTTCTTGCTATGTAAATGAATATTAATTGTTTATTATCTAGTAATATTTTTGTATTACAGTATTTTTTTAAATTTTCTTTTTTTTTTCAGTTTAATGGTAATGATTTTTAAAGTTACTGCTGACAAATGGCAGGGGTATGTGAATTATTACACTACTGTTACGCTTTGAATCTAACAGTGTCACAGTCAACAATAAAATTACAAATTAATAATCACCATTACACAATCTCTGCTAATCAACCATATGCTATAAATGTCGAAGGTAATAAATGTGGCAAAATATAAATTGTGACATGATACTACTGATTAGCACAAACACAAATTTGTGTTTGTGAACATTAGGACATTAATACAAATAATATTACTAATTAATAATAATTTGGTATTGAACACTTTTTCCAACAATTTTTTGCATTCAAGATCCATGAGCAAATGTGTCATACATCACAGTAGGCATTTCAAATCATGCTTTTTCAAAACCAAGTACAATCTTCACTTAAAAATGAACAGAATCTGGAGTGAAGTCTATAAAAAAAAAAGGTATAAAAAAAAAGGTTTTGAGCTGATATAATAGCAGGCCAGAACATTCAAGCAAGGAGTTTGTTGTGCAAAGGCTGCACTCTTAGGGACATCTTCAGTGTGTCCAACTCAAGAAAAATCTATTGAAACATTTCAAAGTGTATATTTATACACAGATGCATAGCTTAGATTTATTGCGTGTATGTGCCCTTGATAACAATACCAACATCAGCGAGACCATTGCTGCCAACAGTTTCTCTAATGATGATAACTTCAGGACATGTTCAGCGTAACTACCTTTTATGTCATCCTTGCTGACATCCTGTAATACACACAAACAATACAGCATACAGACACAAAGTTATATGATGTTTAATGAGATTAGACCAGCAACCATTTAAAAAAAAAAAAAAAAAAAGGTCTAACCATAGCAGTGTGAAATGACAAAAAAAAAAATATATGAAGTGGATTAATCTTGTGGTGATATTGCTGATGTGACACTTTGTTCAAAACAAAATGGAAAAATGGCCTTGCCATAGAAAAAAAAAGAAGGTACAAGTAAATTTCATACCAGAAAGACTGTCAAAGCAGTCCAAACTAGGATTTAAAAATAACAAACTAGTGTTGTGTCTCAAATACTTGTATGCTATTCTAGACCATTTTAAGCAATAACACTAACCGCTTTTCCTATTACAGTTAGTGTTTGAATTTTGAAAACCTCTCATGTAGCCATCAAATGTATTTAAAAGTTCAAGATTAGTAATTACTTTTGAATGTAATGTCAGAGTTATCTTAGATTTGAGATACAGCTCATGACAATTATGAAGACTGTGGAAAGTTTTAAGAGCCACAGAGCTTGTCATTGTGTTTAACATTGTCACGCATGAAATCGCTAAACATTATAGAGTTTGACTTGGAAACCTGAAGGACAGGGATGTTTTGTCCCTGACGCACCATCTAGTGGATGCTGCATTTATTCCTCCAGATGTACATAAAGATAGGGAGGTAAGTGTGTGAGCAATGCCGCTCGCATAGCTCACATACTTGCCTGCATCAAGTATAAATCAGACCCTTGTGCTTTGCTTCAGGGCATTTCGGGATGGTTTATTTTCCTGGAACAACATATGCCACTAACCTGGGTAAGTCAGTGCAAGGAATATTCAGGTAGGGTGGTCAAGGCTTTGGGTTGTAGAAAATTCATAATGTCTATTTGTGGACTTTTGCCCAAAATGTTTGGGAACCCCTAGACAAAACGTACACCCTGATATGCTGGTTTATTACATACACTTACCTTGTACCTAAGCACACTGGTTATTTCAGGTGGATATTCATAGGTCCACTTGGTATCTACAGTAATAAGATTGTTGTGCTTTCCTGTCCACTGATTACAAGACATTACCGTAGGAGCGCCACTGTGTACATATTATTTAGGTGGTGGGTAATTCTTATTACAGCAGTGACACTAGCAACTTGGTGTATGTGGTGCTGGCATGAGTGGATCAGCTACAGCTGTGTTGTTGGGAGTTTAAAACACTGTTCAGTAAAGAAAGTGTAAAGAAAGTATTTTCCATTACTAGAAAATATTCTTTTTATGCACTGATTGTTGATAACCCTAACTTTATTCCGTCTTGTGTTGACTGGTTTTAAACACTGGACATTTACATTTGGAACACAGGTGATAAATGATCTTTATAAAAGTGGTACCATGAAATCATTTAATCAACTTCAGGAAGAGTATGGGCTATCTAAGATACACTTTTTCAGATTTTTTACAAATTTGAAGTTTTTTTAAACTGAATACTATATCCGAATACAAGGAAGGTTACGGACCAGAGCAGATGGAGGCACTCATTCCCCAAGTCTCTCTGCTAAAGGGGAATAAATGAGCTACATTTACCATAAACTGTTCTCATTAAGTAATATCAGTACTCTAAGCAGCAGGTAATCATGGGAACGGGACCCTAAAACTGCAATTACTGATCAATAATGAAAAAACATTATGATAAATAGCAATAAAATATGTAGCAATTACAAATCACAGGAATCTCAGTTTAAGATTGTACATAAATGACAAAAAACTCCATATTGTAGGAGTAAATATGATAATGTCTATTCTGGTGTATGTGTAAAGTATAAGCAGCATGTAGGTACCTATGTGCATTTAATGTGGCTTTGTCTAGAAATCTTTACATTTTGGGTTGAAATTGGTAATAAAATATCATCCATAATGCGTTGTTCTATCGAGCTTAATCCTCTACACTGTATCTTACGTCTGCACACTGCCTCACATAAATTAAACAGATATAAGAAAACTGTTAGTCTTCTGTGGTATTGTGCACAGTTATCAATCTTACAGCATTGCCAAGATGATGTCAAACCATATGTTTCAAATTGGCTTTATAATGTTTTACAACTTCTCCCATTGGAAAGGCTTACTTATGTTCTCCAAAGAGACATTAAATGGTTTTTCTTTCCTCTACTTTACTCCTTTTATAGGACTGAAATAAAACCCAGACACCTATAGTGGGGTCCAAAAGTCTGAGACCACACTGAAAATCTGGTTTTTTTTCCATTTAAAATTGGTAATTTCTGAAAACAGAAGGTTTTAGAATTTTGAAATATTTAAAACAAAGAAAGTAAATGTTCAATGTTTTGAATATTTAATATTCAGGATTCTGCCCTATTTAAATATAAGCAAATTTGTGATATTGACCATGTTAACTGTTTTGTACAAAAGGTCAGATTTTCCTCATGCTTAATCAATTCTATTGAAGTGTGTGTTCACACGACACTCTGGTGGATTTGCTCTACAATGGATCATAAGGTTTTGCACAAACTTGTGGAGTCCATGCCAGTTCAATTGCACACACTCATTAAAGTAAAAATAAACTAAAACTCTGAATTTCATGTAAATATTTCTAAGATTCTACTTTTTACTCAAGTTGTTGTTAACAATATAATTTGTAATGAAAATGATTGTATTAAATTAGGAAGGAATGAAAAATAGAAGCATTTTCACTAGTGGTCTCAGACCTTTGGATCCCACTGCATTAGGAACACCTGTACCCCTGGTCAGTGATGCAGTTATCCAATCTGCCAATCATTTGCAGGGTGAGGACAATGCAAAAAAAAATGCAGATATGAGCCAAGACCTTCAGTTAATGTTCACATCAAACATTAGAAAATAGGGAAAAGTGTGATCTCAATACATTGATATACATTGGATATAAAAGGTCTACACACAAGTGTTAAAATGGCAGTTTTTTGTGATGTAAAAAATGAAACCAAGATAAATAATGTCAGAACTTTTTCCACCCTCAATGTGAAATTACTTAATATAAAAAAGTGAAAAACAATCAGAAACATTTTAGGGCAAAATAGGAAAAATAAAAAACTTAAATTAATAAAAAATTTTAAAAACCCTAAACGAATACATTGTTGAAACCTTGTACCAACAATGTACCAACCTTTTGATTATATTACACCACTCAGTCTTTTTGGCTAAGAGCATGGCACATTTTGATTTGGCAATATTTTCTCACTCTTTCTTGCAAAAACATCCTAGATCCATCAAATTGAAAGGGCATCTCCTGTGCACAGCCCGCTTCAGGTCACCCCACAGATTTTTAGTTGGATTCAGGTCCGGCTCTGGCTAGGCCATTCAAAAACATTGATCTTCTTTTGGTTAAGCCATTCTTTTGTTGATTTGGGTCATTTTCATACTAAAAGGGGAAATTCTTTTTCATCTTCAGCGTACTAGCAGACACTGAAGGTTTTGCACTAAAATTGACTGGTATTTGTACAGTAACTATTCATGATTCCCTCCACCTTAATAAAAGCCCCAGTTCTGGCTAAAGAAAAGCAGCCCTAAAGCATGATGCTGCCACCACCATGCTTCACCATGGGTATGATGTTCTTTTGGTGAGGTGCTTTTTTTGTTGCACCAAACATACCTTTTGGAATTATGGAATTATTTTAACTTTTGGAATTGATCTCATCAGACCATAACACATTCTGCCACATAGCTTGGGGTGATTTAGTTGAGCTTGGATGTTTTTTTGTGAGAAAAGGTTTCCGTCTAGCCACCCTACCCCCTAGCCCAGGAAGGATTGTTGTCACATGCAGAGAATAATCAGTACTTGTCAGATATTCCTGCAGCTCCTTTCATGTTGCTGTAGGTCTCTTGGCAGCCTCCCTGTTAAGTTTTTATCTTGTCCTTTTATAAATTTTGGAGAGATTTCCTGTTCTTGGTGATATCACCATGGTGCTCCATTTTCTCCACTTGTTGATGATGGCCTTTACGGTGTTCCGTTTGAGATTTTTTGTACCTCTCTCCTGATCAACACCTTTTGACAGTGAGACCCTGTACAGGATTTGTAACCTCTTTGTAGACCATGGCTTCAGATGGCAGAGATGTTCTTCATTCTCCCCAAGATATGCTATGAAGCCATGAATCTTGTCTGTCTCAATGTTTTGGCTCTTTAAATAGAACACAAAATGATAACAATAAATGACTGTAGTGACAACTGACTACAGCGACAATTTTTGCATCTCTAAATGACCCAAATGTAGACTTACTATTATAGGAAATACTTTCAATCACCTGAGAAAGCATGCATGCATGCAAGCATTATTTAATGCAAGAATTAAATAAGAATTAAATTAAATAAGAATAAAAGAATGTTCCACTATATTATTAAAAAAAATTGCATATAGAATGTAACTGCATAACAAAAGGCGTTTAATGAATGTTCTGTTAATTCTTATAATAAATGACCAATGCTGACTCACTGTTCTTTTCCACTCTTTTTAAATATCAGGATATTGGTGCTAATAGCAACATATAACCCATATACTCTGTGTTCATTGTGCATCTGTACCTGCATTATTGAATCCCTGCAAATCCTCCTTTGGTTTTCAAAAGGTCCAGAGCTTTTGAAGTATTAGCCTCCAGTTTTGTCATGAAGGTTCATTTCCAAATTAACTGTAGTGATCCTTCTGAATTCATCTTTGATCTGATGGTTTGATGAAACAATCTTACTTAGCAAATATAACTAAACAATGTCCTGCAAATACTCAGAATCTTAGGCAAAGACTGATGATATCTAACCTGAGATTCACTGAACAGGGTAGGCCATCTCTCCTTTACAGTAGTTCTTGAACAGCAGGGCAGATATTGACAACACCGTGCCTCAGATAAGAAAATGATTTGGCCATCTTTTCACAAATGATTTTTTCATTATTCTTCTTCTTCACTTCATTGAGCAGATCTAGCCTCTCCAAGCGTTCTTCAGACACACCAAATGGATAGGGAGGAAGATTCTTACATCTTTTAATGCCTTTTGCTAGAGGCATATTTGTATTAAATACAGTTTATCTGCTATATTTACCAACAGGGACACCCATCTAATAGTAGTAATCACCATCACGAGTCACTGCCCAAAATGTTTTGCTGACAAAATCCTGATCGTCATAAAATGCTAGCTAGCTAGCTAAATGAAATAAGCAGTAGATATGATGAGCTTTTAATTAGTTTTTTGTCAGCTGAATAACAAAATAGCTAGTTATTTCATGAACATTTTGATAGATCTCTAATTCATGAAATATACAGTCAGGTCCATAAGTATTTAGACAGTGACACAATTTTCATTATTTTGCCTCTGTACACCACCACAATGGATTTAAAATGAAGGAATCAAGATATGATTGAAGTGTAGACTTTCAGCTTTATTTCAAGGGATTTAACAACAATATTGCATTAACCATTTTTACAACTATTTTTTGCAGTGTCCCTCCATTTTCACTGGCTAGTAATTGAACAAACTAACAATCATAAATATTAGGATAATTTTAATGCAAATCATTTGCAGTCAATGACTGCCTAAAATCTGGAACCCATGGACATCACCAAATCCTGAGCTTCCTCTCTTGAGATGCTTTGCCAGGCCTTTACTTCAGTTGCCTTCAGTTTCTGCTAGTTTGTGGGTATTTCTGCCTTCAGTTTTGTCGTCAGTAAGTGAAAAGTGTGCTTACTTGTGTTGAGGTCATAGGACATTTAAGAACATAGAATTTCTTTGCTTTAAGAAGCCCATGTCATGGTATGTTTTAGGTCATTATCCATCTGTACTGTGAAGTGCCACCCTATCAGTTTTGCAGGATTTGACTGAATCAGAGCAGAAAGTATAGCTCGATACACTTCAGAATTCATCCTGCTCTCTGCAGTCACATCATCTATAAACACCAGTGATCCAGTTCCATTAGCAGCCCATGCCAGCCAATGGTCAGGCTTTTATATTTAGATGCTTCCTAGCAAAGTCTAATCTGGCCTTTCTGTACTTAAGTGTTACCAGTGGTTTTCATCTTGAGGTAAACCTTCTGTATTTATATTCACGAAGGCATCTCTTGATTGTAGACTCCTCTAGAGTATTCTTGACTTGGCTAGATGCTGTTAAGGGGTTTTTCTTCCCCAAGGAAATAATTCTGCAACCATCTACGTTAGTTTTCTTCCATGGTCTTCCAGGCCTTTTGGCCTTACCAAATGCAAATTCAACACTTGGAATCAACTCCAGACCTTTCATCTCCTTAATCTGTTGTAAAATAATTATATGTCAGTTGTCCAATTACTTCTGAGACTGTGAAAATGGAGGGACTGAAAATGAAAATGGAGGTAAAAAAAATGGCTTTAATTCCTAAAGAGTTAATGCAATATTTTTGTTAAACCTCTTGAATTGAAGCTGAGGGTCTACACTTCAATCACATCTTGCTTCATTTGCTTCATTTCATATCCATTGTGGTGGTGTACAGAGGAAAAATTACAAAAATTGTGTCACTGTCCAAATACTTATGGACCCAACTGTATGTTCCAGAAAACTGCAACTGTTCGGGAAGAAGTGATTGTGCTTCAGAAGGAAGTTATTCAGCCCCAAAAAGAAATTCTGCAGCTGGAGATAGAGAAATTGAAGAAGGAGTAAGTGAAACCTGACCTTGACAGTTGTCTAACTATAGGCCAATATCAGATCTCCCCTTTATTTCCAAGATTGTAGAAATGGTTGTAGCATAGCAGCTATGCTCATACCTACATAGGAATAACATTCATGAAATGTATCAGTCAGGATTTAGGCCTCATCATAGCACAGAGACAGCACTGGTTAAAGTGGTAAATGACTTACTACTGGCCTCTGATCAGGGTTGTGTCTCCTTGCTTGTGCTGCTTGACCTTAGTGCAGCTTTTCATACCACTGATCATGCTATTCTCTTCAATAGAATAGAAAATGTAGTAGGCATTAAGGGAATGGCCCGTTCCTGGCTCAGGTCTTATTTGACTGATCGTTATCAGTTTGTAGACATAAATGGTGACTTCTCTATGCATACTAAGGTAAAGTTTGGTGTCCCACAAGGCTCTGTTTTAGGCCCACTACTTTATATATGCTACCTCTGGGCAAAATTATTCGTAAACATGGTATTAGCTTCCACTGTTACACTGATGACACACAGTTGCATGTTTCAGCAAAGCCAGATGACAAACACCAGCTTAATAAAGTTGAGGAATGTGTAAAAGACATTAGAAACTGGATGCTTATTAACTTTCTCTTACTTAATTCTGACAAGACAGAAGTACTTGTACTAGGACCACATGCAGCTAGAAGTAAGCTTTCTTTTGGATGGCCTTTCTGTTTCATCATGTGCAGCAGTAAAAGACCTTGGTGTGATTATAGACTTTAGTCTTTCATTTGAAGCTCATGTAGATTATATCAACAGGATCGCTTTCTTTCATCTCAGAAATATTGCTAAAATAAGAAATATATTGTCACTACACGATGCAGAAAAATTAGTTCATGGTTTTTTTTTTATGTCTAGGTTGGATTATTGTAATGTCTTGCTGTCTGGATGCTCTAGTGGATGCATAAACAAGCTCCAAAAATACAATAAATAAATAATTAGTCCAGAATGCAACAGTGAGAGTCCTTACTAGAACCAGAAAATATGACCACATCACCCCTATCTTATCCACACTGTAGTGGCTCCCAATCAAATTTCGTATTGATTATAAAACACTACTATTGACCTATAAAGCACTAAATGGTCTCGCGCCACAGTGCCTGAGCAAACTTTTGGTCTTTTATGATCCGCCACGCCTACTTTGATCAAAATGTGCAGGCTATTTGTTGGTACCTCGTATAGTGAGGGCTACAGCTGGGGGTAGAGCTTTCTCTTACAAAGCCCCACAGTTATGGAACAGCCTACCACTTAGTGTTCTGGGCTCAGACACAGTCTCAGTGTTTAAGTCTAGGCTGAAAACATATTTGTTTAGTCAAGCCTTTTGTGAATAGTTTTTTCTTAGGTAAAGGAGCAGGTCTGGAGGACAAGCATAGAGTGTTGTGGTGAATTGGGATGTTTGGGTGCTGTCGCCTCCCCACTCTCACACGTTCACTCAGGTTTGTTGACGGTGGAGTGGCTGGCTGCTTTATGTCCCAGGGTGCCCTCATGTCTGTGTTAGCTTCTGGCTTTCCATTATAGTTATGCTGTCATAGCTAGTCTTGCCAGAGTCCCTGCTTAAACTCTGCATGCAAAGTACAGTCCTTAGCCATTAGAGGACAAAAGCTTACCTAACAATCTCTCCCTCTCTCTGTCAAGCTACACATGCTACGTCTGAGATGCCAGTGATCTTGACCCCTTCTGCTCTCCGGACCTGCCTGATCCATCCTGATGCCCTACTTCTGGTTGCAGTTCTCATCGGTTGAGATCGCTCGCTGCTGCTGGGGGTGGCCCCATATGGACGGCCTGAAGAACCGTTTGGATTCACCCATAAAATTTATTCACAAACCTCATAATCACTGTATATTCAGTGTATATTATGTATTTTTTGTTTGCTTGTTTTAAACTTTTTAAAAAATTTTAATTCACCCTTTCTTCAACAATAACAGACTATTTTACTTATTGACCAGGATCATGGGTTTGAGCCCCATGCTGGGGTGACACAAGCTAGTGCACTCTCAGTGTTGGTCCCAAATGGGAGGGTTGCGTCAGGAAGGGCATCCGGCGTAAAACCTGTGCCAAATCAAATATGCGGATCATAAGCTTCCATAATGGAAGCGGGTGATCCACTGTGGCGACCCCTAACAGGAGCTGCCGAAAGAAGAAGAAATTATTCTATGCACACACACACACACACACACACACACACACACACACACGGGCCATGTGGTCTAATCAGAGGACCTTTTGTCACCTTTTCCTAAACTCTTTCCTAGGAATTTATAGCTTATCTAACACACTTGTGTTAGTTTGCCCAATTGAGAGTACCATCCTGCCATGGTGTCCTTCCCATGTTATAAACTGGTCACTGAATGTAAATATTCACTTCATAGAGGTACAGGGATATGCAGTATGTAGGGTGGCAAAAATATGGGGGATCTTGGGAGAGAAGATCTTGGGAAGAAATTTTTTTACCATCTCTGGTGCAAGTCCATCTGCATCCTATGGTCCAGTTTGGGGACCAACAGTAACAGCTCATTCACAGGGACTTGTATGGTGGACGCTCCACATAATCTAATACCAATAATAAACACAGCCAATCAATTTTACTGTACTAAGAGAGCTGAAAGGACATTTTTGCCCCATGCGCCATGAATGAAAGGACAAACCCAAAATATGTGAGCGTGATCTGCAATTAATTGGCCAACATTCCCTCCAACATTCACACAACGATCCTGTTTGTTTGTACCTCTGTTTAGGTGTAGTGAAAAAACAGAACATATTTTTCGAACAGAAGTCTCTCCAAACAAGGGAGTTAGAGAAACCAGACTGAGTTTGCCTTCTCTTAGTGTTATATCTGCTCTTCCATTGTTGATATACTATATAGTTGTGTTGTTATTCAAGGGCTAAATGCCTTCTCTTAGTGTTATACCTGCTCTCCCATTGTTGATATACTATATAGTTGTGTCGTTATTCAAGGGCTTAATGGCATCATATTATCTGCCTATTATCGGCTGCATCCCAATAATATGGCTGGACTTACATCTCCATTACTATTATACTGTTTCAATATGTTTTCAAGTCCGCTGTAATTGCAGTTCTAAATTAAGAGTCATTCAACATACCAATATTTAACCTCCACAATGTTCTCTTTGGTCTACCATCAAGGTGTTAAATATACACTCACTGTCCACCGCATGTGGCAATAATGTGGCAGCAGCGCAATGCAAAAATCATGCAGATACAGGTCAAAAGCTTCAGATAATGTACACATCAAACATCAGAATGAAGAAAAAGTGTGAGCTCTGTGACTTTGATTGTGGCATGGATGTTGGTACCATAAGGGCTAGTTTGATTATTTCATAAACTGCTGATCTCCTGGGATTTTCACTCACAACACTCTCTAAAGTTTATGCAGAATGGTGCGAAAAAACAAAAAAACATTGAGTGAGCGATTGTTGTGGGTGGAAATGCCATGTTGATAAGAGTGGTCAGAAGAAAATGGCCAGACTGGTTTGAGCTGCCAGGAAGGATACAGTAACTCAAATAATCACCCTTTACAACTTTGGTAAGCAGAAACGCATCTCAGCATGCACAAAACATCAAACCTTGAGGTGGATGGGCTACAACAGCAGAAGACCATATTGGGTTCCACTCTTGTCAACCAAGAACAGGAATCTGAGGCTATCTTGGGCACAGGCTCCTAATAAATTGGCCGGTGTGTATAAATAACTGCGACGCCTCCTCTACTGGCAGTTAGACGAGGCTGATGTATGTAACTGTATCTGGGAGGACTAGCTTCATTTAATGCTACATACTCATTTGGTTTAATCCACATTTCTGTTAAACACAGTACATTAAACTCCTATCTTATTGTTAATGAAACTATTACTGATCAGGAGTTTAGCTTCAGATCAAAGATGCTGGCTGTGTATTCAGTATGATCTAATTTTATGTTAATTAGGTACATTTTTGGTTAGCTCAGGAAACAGACTTCCGTCTGCCATCAAAACTGAAGTCTGGTCAGGCTTTTTTTTTTTTTTTTTTAGAAAAGTCAAATCTGGTCTTTCTGTTCTTGATACACCTACCTCCTCCAGAGTGTTCTTGACTTGGCTAGATGTTGTGAAGGGGTTTTTCTTCAACAAGGAACGAATTCTGCAATCATCTACGTTAGTTTTCTTCTGTGGTCTTCCAGGCCTTTTCTCACCAGTGCATTCCTTCTTTTTAAGAATGTACCGAATTGTTGATTTGGCCACTGCTAAAGTTTCTGCTAACTCTCTGATACGGAATTCTGTTTAGCTTTTTCTGCCTAATGATGGCCTCCTTCACTTGCATCAACACCTCTTTGGACCGCATATTGAGAGTTCCCATGAACAGATACTAAATGCAAATTTAACACTTGGAATCAACTCCAGACCTTTTATCTCCTTAATTTGTCATGAAATAATAAGGAAGCAAGCCTCTTTGGAACTGCTTATCATCAGTCAATTTCCCGATTACTTTTGAGCTTGTGAAAATGGAGGAATTGAAAATGAAATTGGAGGTAAAAAAATAGCTTTAATTCCTAAATTGTTAGTGCAATATTTTTGTTTAACCCGTGAATTAAAGCTGAAAGTCTACACTTCAATCACATCTTGATTGCTTCATTTCAAATCAATAGTGGTGGTGTACAGAGGCAAAATTACAAAAATTGTCACTGTCCAAATACTTATGGACCCGACTGTATGTTTATATTTTACATAGTGGATATTACCATAATAATAATAATAATAATAATAATAATAATAATAATAATATGAAAAAGTAGATCTCTTGTCATAGAATTGTGAGCACCCTTGACCTAAGGCATCTAGACTTTTCCCTAGAGAACCTATGCTGCTCTCACTAATTCTCCCTAGCATATGGATGTTATATGTCTTATTAGAGGTGCACATCTTTTTTCAGGTAGCTAAATTATATACACATCACAAATAAAGTTATGACTAATGATGGAGGAAGAATGACTAAATATTCTGCCCTCAAAACACTGAACAAACTTAATGTTTGCCATATTGAATGTTAAATGTACCTTAGTGAAAGATTTGTTGAGATTATTTTAGTAAGATCTGATGTGGATGGTCTCCACTTGCTGTCTTTAGACAAAAAGTAAACACTTCTAGAAAATAAAAATGCAGCAGAAGTGGAAAGAGAAAAATACAACACAATACAAATCATTAATGAAAAAGGAAAAAACAATTAGTTTTAAACAATGGATTAGTTTAAACGCAGACACAGGCAAAAAACACCCGGCAAATGATTCAAAAACATGAACTATGTCACGAGATGTATTACACAGCTACAAGATATGTTATAATATCTTCACAATCTTCAGACAGAGATTTCTTGCCATGTGTTAACCCTGTAATTGTCTTCACATCCACTTCTGCTGTTATCCTTATTCTGAAATGAATGGAGACTCTCTGCCTGATGTGTGAGACTATGCCAAGGTCAGAGAACCCAAACTTCATGTATGAATTTCTGCTGTATAAACAGGGCCTGTTGTCATGGATTTAAACAGCTAATAGCCCTAAGTTAACTAAGAAATGCCTCATTTACTTTCCCAAGTATTAATATTAAAAAATCTCTCCACTATACACACTGGACAGTTGGCATGAATAACAAAGATATGCCCATCAACAATGGAGATATTAAATTAGTAAATTAGCAGAAACCCTTTTCAGACTCATTGAACCTTGTTAAATGGTAGAACAAAGATATGTCACTGTGTTAATGGTACAAGTCCCTGCTTTGGGTTTGTTAAATAGGGTAAGAACATTCTGATTTGGTGGACATTCTGTATTAAGCGGCTTTCTCCAGAATTTAATGCAGAACATTGTTTATTAGCTTCAGGTGACGGGGCAGAAAGCAATAGAGCACAGCAGTATTTACACCAGACTTTATTGGGAAAATCTACTTAAATACAGTATCTGCATAATCTAGCAAATATTGTTAATACCATAAGACCTATTAAAACTTTTTTAGCACTGCAGCTTCACAGATCACAAATGAGGGGGGAAAAGTGGCCTTGAGTAGTCAACACAAAATGGCTGTCAGAAACCTGAGGTGAAACATGAGTTTTGGAGGTGAAACATGAGTTTTGGATTTGAACAAAAAACACAAAAACAAACAAACAAAAAAACAAAACAAAAAAAAACAAAACAAAAAAAAGGATCCAGTTAAACAAATAAAAAAAAAAACAGCTTTTGGGGTTAAGTTACATTTTGCAAGTTTGTTCCCATGTTTGAAATAAAGCAAAGGGCTAAGCAAAGAAAGTAACATACATTTAACAAACCTAAAATATATAATGTATAATAATGTACAAAAGGAGCATGTTATACTTCCTCAATTTGCATTAAAAAAATCAGAACAACAGTCAACCCCCGTTAACCGCTAAGGGCAGTGGTATTCACCTACATACTTTCTTGTGAGTGTGTGGACACATGACAAAACTTTCTAACAAAGTCAGGTAGTGACATCTGGTGCACTATTTGATTATCCTGGATTCACAAAACCATTCTATTCAGAAGCATTCTATGGGGTGCTCCAAAAGTCATACATAGGTGAAATTAACACTTTTTAGCAAAATGTCTTCCAAACATTTTCATACTTTCGGAGTGTGTGTGCATATATATATATGTACTGTATGTATGTATGTATGTATATATGTATATGTATATATATATATATATATATATATATATATATATATATATATATATATATATATATATATATATATATATATATATAAAAATTTTTCCATGTGTGTTTACAAAGAAATGGCAATCATGTAGACAATGTTTTGTAAATAAAGTTACATTTTGCTAAAAAGTGTTAATTTCCCCTATGTATGGAGACTTTTGGGACACACTGTATTTTACCCCTTCTATCTGCCAGGGGTGAGAATTACCTGGATGCTAACAATTATATGAGGAAAAGGATAGAGGAGAGGATATGAGGAGGAGATGCGCAGTGTTGTACCATGGGCTGGGTGTGCAGTCTGTCTATAGGCCATGGTGAGCCAGCCTCTGCTTAGATGAGGCTGATGAACAGGTGGTCTGAGTATTGGATGCCCATCACCTGATATATATAGTACTGCAGGGCATGCACCCAGCACAGCAAGAAACATGCCCTGCATCCCCAGTTTCAGGAAATGCTGCATTTGTCAATTGACTGATTCATAAAACTTAGTGGGAAACAAGTAATCAAACAAAAGGTTACCCCAGAGTTATCTGAGCACCAACATCTCTCTCCTATCTAAGGCCGTATACTGGCGTAATCATGCACATATTGTGTACACATGGTTCGATGTGTATGAGGCGAGAAGAAGGAAAAGAGGAACAAAAGTTGTATGAAAGCAGTATATATTATACTGACACACATGTCAATATGTGACTTTGTAGGAAGCTCTTGGCATCTGTGCATACACTCAACAAGGCGATTCTCATCACTCTTGGTGGCTAGGAGGGGTGAAATAGAACACAGATCACAGGAAAAAAAAATACGTGTGATAATTTATCTGATCGAATTTGTAATTTCAGGAACCTAACAGCCACATGCATTATTTAAAATAAGTCTGGTTCAGTTTTATTGTTAAAAGTCTCAAGCAAAAATGCCTATTTTTTTTTTTTTTAAGTCCCCAGTGCTATGTCTTTAATTTAACAGTATGAGTAAGAAGGGTTTCTTTTTTTTTTTTTTTTAACTGATCCACAATGTAGTTACTATTTATATTTTGGGAAAATATATGATGTTTTTTAAATCTTGGCTCCATCTTATGTCCACTTGCATTCATTTGTTATACTTGTATGCAGTGGACATAATATAAAAAGAAAAACACGCAGCTTTCCTGTCCTTATGATATAATGACATAGACTGGATGGTATCAACTAAAATTGTCCTGTTTTATTTTTTCTTTTCACATTTTTGAATGACAGTAGAGAGTATCAGTGCAGACAATGGCTAAGTCCAATATAGAGATAGACCCTGAGGAGTTGATTCAACTACTCTACTATTAAGAGTCTCCTGCTCTTAATCTTAACCTCAGAACCTTAATTTCCTCAGCTTATATTAATTTGCATTCGTTTCCTCTTTTCTTCAACCTCAATATTATTTCATTGTTATGATTATTGTTTTCACTTCTCTCTTGTTGTAGCTACTGTATTTCACCCTATTTCTATTTACCCTATTTCTGTTTTATTAAAGGCTTCTGTTTAACTGATTTTTTCCTTCAGTTTTTTTTTTCTCTGCTTGGTTGAGAAACACTCATCAGAGGTCTGACTATGTCCTACTGGCTTGATTTCTTGTCTTTCTGAAAGCTAAAGCTGGTACGTCGGCTGAGTTTGCGTTGCTTCTGTGCAAAATAGTCAGCTCTTGAGGTGCTGGCTCGAGACTCAAGGATGTAGTTCACCTGATAGACAGCCAGAAGATTAAAGAGCAAATGAAGCATTCAGTGATAACATTAAGTATTCTGGCATTCCATCCTTAGAAATAAAATTTAATAAGGCTCTTGAAAATACTAAATGGTACTCTATTGCTCTATACTGTTCACCATCAGGTGCATGGCTACTGAGAGTATAGGGGGGAAAATGAAAACCCCACAACATTTAATGACAATAAATAATTTGAAATGATACCTTTAGCACAATCTCGTTGACTGTAGCAGCATCACATTCAAAGTAAAGGACCTTGTAGTCATGGTTGCTAAGATATGTGAGCTTAAATATTGCATGACCTGCAAGAACATCAAAAAATGTTGCAAAAGTTAGTCCATTACAAATTCCATTCATAATGAAGGCAAGGCCAGTTCTTTTATTTTTGGTATACACTAAAGACATTTGGATTTGATATTAAAAGATGAATATGAGATGACAGATCAGAATTTCAACTTTCACTTCCTGATATTTACATCTAGATGTATTAAACAACATGGAACATAAACACCTTTGCTGGCAGACCACCCAATTTTTAGATTAGCAAAAGTATAGGAACAGGCAGTTTTAAAGTAAATGACCCTTAATAAATGGTTGTGTATACCTTGCTTGCAATAACTGCATCAAGCTGGCAACCCACTGACATCACCAAACTGTTGCATTCTTCTTTTGTGATGCTTTTCCTGGCTTGTACTGCAGTTTCTTTCAGTTGTGGTTTTGGGGGTTTCTCCGTTCACTCTCCTCTTCAGGAGGTGAAATGCATGCTTAATTGGGTTAATGTCTCATGATTGATTTGACCAGTCTAAAACCTTCCACTTTTTCCCCTGATGAAGTCCTTAGTTGTGTTGGCAGTGTGTTTTGGGTCATTGTCTTGCTACATAATGAAGTTCCTTCCAATTAGGTTGGATGCCATTCTCTGTAAATTGGCAGACAGAATGTTTCTATAGACTTCTGAATTCATTCTGCTGTTACCATCATGAGTTACCTGAGTAAAGATTAGTGAACCTGTTCCAGAAGCAGCCATGCAAGCCCAAGCCATGACACTACCTCCACGGTGATTGACCAATGATCTCATATGTTTTGGATCATGAGCAGATCCTTTCTTTCTCCACATTGCCATTTTTATCACTTTGGTAGAGGTTAATCTTAGTTCCAGAACTTTTGTTGCTCATCTCTGTATTTCTTTGCAAATTCCAATCTGGCCTTCCAATTCTTACCGCTGATGAGTGGTTTCCATCTTGTGGTTTGGCCTCTACATTTCTGCTCACGAAGTCTTCTTTGAATGGTGGATTATGATACCTTCACCCCTGCCATGTGGAGGCAGGACAACTGCTGTTGTTTTCCTTGGCCACCCTGTCTGTTGTCTGGTACACCAGTGGTTTCTTTCATTTTCAGGACATTCCAAACGGTTATATTGGCTGTGCCATATGCTTACACAATGGCTCTGATTGATGTTCCCTCTTTTTTCAGATTCAAAATCACTTGCTTTGCTCCGACAGACAGCTCTATGGTCTTCATGTTGGTTTATCCTTTTCAACAACAAATTTCTTCACAGGCAAAACTCAGGGCTCAAACCAAGAGTAGACATTCAGAGATATTAATTGTTTAAACAATCAGTCTAACAGGGCACACCTGGCAACAAGTCACATGTTCCAATATTTTTGATATATAAAAATGGGTGGGTTCAAACAAAAGATGCCACTTTTTATTTAAAGTTGTTTAACACATCTAGATAAAAATGGGAATTAAAAGGGGAAATTCTATTATCTTATATTCACCTTTTGATCTCAAACCCAAATGTGTATAGCAACAACAAAAGAAGTGGCCTTGTCTTTTTTCCGATACTTTTGGAGAAGACTGTATGCATTTGCCTGACAAGTACTCACTCTGAAATTGGTGAAAAACAAGAAATAAGTAAGATTTATACATGTGATCAAGGGACTAAAGCCAACTCAGGTAGCATCAGTTAAAAGAGTGTTTTGTATAAGCTGACTTCATCTTAGTAACCTGGAGAATAATTATACTTTATATATAAAGTTATAAAGATAATGCAGCTATTGAAATCCACTCTGAAAACTAAACTGATGTTATCTAACCACTACTGGTCCCAAAGGGATCTATACATCTAAGTTACTTCATTAAATGCAGTACTAACTTGGACTCTTCTCCTCTACTAGGTCACATGCGCAAAGCAGGTCTGAGTCAATGGAGATGGGCTTCTGTCGTATCCAGAACTTAGTGCTTGTTTTCTGATTGGCGACAGGATCAATCTCCACCTTCTCACCTGATATACCTGAAATAGAGTTGGTTAAAAAGTTTTGTTTTTTTTTATCCTACATTGTAATATAATATAAAATGATTCATCCGTAGAATAAAGTAGTGATTAAAGAAAAAACATCATAATCTACCACATATAATAAGATTTATTGATACAGTATATGATACATAATTTACTATATTATAGAACATTTTTGTAAGGAATAAAACAAACCAGGACGTGGTGCTAAGGAAAAGAATTAACAATAGGGTGATGTGATGCAGCGCCAAGGCTAGGCTAAAGACTAACCCTTCTAGACCAGTGGTCACCTCATTATTTCTTATTACCTCATTATTTCTTATAACTTTTACTTGCTAGATAATAAAATGGACTCACTCAGGCTCAGACTGATTGCCCAGTATGAGATGTGGGATTGCTCCACTTTAATTTTAACTGAAATGCAGCTCTATTGCAAAATTCATGACTCTGTGGTTCACTTGCTTCTGTGCTCACATGCTTCTGCAGGGACAAAAAAAATTCCTCATCCAGGAAGTGAACACACTGGTGTACAAATGCTTCTACTGTCACTAGCCACTACTCTACATCAGTAGATAACCCAATATTAAAGAACGTACCTCACTACCTGCTGAGGGAATTTACCACCTTCATTACTACTGTTTAAATCCTGCTAAATGTGAGTGCTATGGATATGTTGGGGGTACACAACACGGTCAGTCCTCTCACACCCTGAGGGTTTTTTTTTTTTATTGTCACTGATGATTCAACCACACAAACCTGAAGAAATTTCTCCTCAAATTTAATCAAGATGTTTTCATTTCAACTAGGGAGAAAATATAGTGGATTATGTTTACACGAGCATCAAGGAAACAAACACACAGTCTACTTTATTAGGAACACCGGTACACCTGCACATTCATGCAGTTATCTAATCAGCCAATCATGTTGCAGCAGCGCAATGCAAAAGATCATGCAGATACAGGTCAGGTATTGTTGACATCAAACATTAGAATGAAGAAAAAGTGTGATCTCTGTGATATTTGCATGGATGTTGGTGCCAGATGGGTTGGTTTGAGTATTTCATAAACTGCTGATCTCCTGGGAATTTCACACAAAACAGTCTCTAGAGTTTACACAGAATGGTGTGAAAAACAAAAAACATCCTGTGTGCAGAGGGTCTGCAGGCTGAAACACCTTGTTGATGAAAGAGATCAGAGGAGAATGACTAGACTGGTCTGAGCTGACAGGAAGTCTACAGTATTCCAAAGAAGCACTCTTTACAACTGTGTAAGCAGAAAAGCATCTCAAAATGCAAAACACATCAATGCTTGAGGTGGATGGGCTACAACAGCAGAAGACCACATCAGGAATCTGAGGCTGAACCAGCCCATCTGGCACCAACAACCATGCCAAGGTTAAAGTCACAGAGCCTGCATGATTTTATGCACTGTGCTGCTGCCACATGATTGTCTGATTGGATACTTGCATAAATGAGCAGGTGTACAGGTGTTCATATTAAATTGGACAGTGAGTGTATATTTACATCAAAACAGCGAACTGTTAACAAGCTGACCAAGTGTAACCAAAAAAGCATAATTCAGTTAAATTGTAAGAGGTTCTACTCTGTTTACAGTAGATTCCTTGACCAGCTATGTTGATTTGATGTTATTTGCTGAACTCAGGATTAAGGAGACTGTCCCAATGATTTAATCGTCTAGAAGAGATAGCCTAAAAAAATACTGAAAACAGTTTAAGGAGAGCAGTAGCAGCAGCACGAATACTTAGCTGGATGGTGGATTTTTAGGTGATTCTTCAGTAATGTGCAGTAAACAATAAAAAACATATAGCTGTACATTTTTGATTCCATTTTTAAACATCTTTGCTACATGCTGGTCTACAAACAAATGCACTTCTAAAAAAAAACAGGAGGCAGCACGTTGAACCAGTGGGTGTCTTTATACCCTCACAGCTCCAGAGTCCCTGGTTCAATCCTGAGCTTGGGTTGCTATCTGTGTAGAGCTCTGCAAGCTCTCCCTAAATTTGTGTGGGTTTCTTCCAAGTTCTCTGGCTTCCTCCCACCTCCCAAATACATTCCGGAAGATTGACTGGCTACAGTGAATAGGCCTTGGGTTTGGGTAAGTGTGCAGATGTGTATGCATTTCTGTCTTGTAGCCAGTGTTCCCAGGACAGGCTCAGGATGCAACATGAACCCTAAAGCGGTTGCTGAAGATGTTAGCATTTGGGAGAATAATTCTGTGTTTAAACGAAACCATACAGCATGCATATGTTGAAGCTCAAAATATCAATCACTGCATTTGATGCTCTCTTAATATATAGATTTTTGCTCATTTTAAAGAAAAGTGGCCATAATTTTGGACAGCACACTGTGTAGTACTTGGTAATAGACCCTAACTTTACAACAAGGTTCTGATTAGTGAATCAATATTTGACAAATATTTGTCCAACATACCTAGCTGAACATCAGTAGTGAAGCGGAGCTTGTGGATCATGCTTATCTTAAAGGATTTGTAGTGGTGACTACTCAACATATCTTGTACTGTATTGATGTCTATGGGCGGGTCCTCTTCTGAGCTCTCCTCTCCTCTGGAGCCTTTTAGGGAATACGAGGGCAGAAAGGAGAAAGAAAGAGCAAGAAATTGAAAGACGAACATGGGAGAGACAAATTGGGACAAAAAAGGAAAAGGAATAAGGGAGGTAGAGAAATAAAAAAATATATAAATTAGGAAATTTAACCTGTCAAAGCTACCTGCCCTCACAGCTCCTAAGAGTGTGTGGTGCATAGGTATTAAAGTAAGCAAGTGAGTGATAGCTCTCAAATGTAGGTCTCAAATGTGCTTTCTGTTCTTCCTAGGGGTAATGTACTGTCCAAACTTACTGTTCTCTCGGACTAGACAGAACTCCAGTGTGCTCTGACTCTCCAGTGTACTGTCCAGCTCCACTGCCACATTTGGCTCCATCTGCTTTTCCAAACGATACATGGGGCCTACAAAACACAAAAACAACATTTTCTACTAGGACTGTTTATTGCCTCTGCAGTTTATAAATTAAGAATGCACATTGTATTGGCCAACAAATGGTAACTGCCAGTTCTAAGACTCAAGGTTTGATATGTTAATGTTATCTTGAAATTAGGATGTCTAATGGCCATGCTATTGATTATATGCTGGCATAATTCCACAGATATAAACAGTCAGGAATTTTCTAGTGACAAATACTGACAGATTTATAATTAAGCAAAGTAGCACAATGTACTGGCTTGCTGTAGTGTAGTGGAGTTTGTTGTTTGTAAAGATTTTCAATGTAGGGTTTAGAATTTTGCTGTTATTAATTTAATGGTTAACTTCAGTCAAGTAAGTGTACAGCTTTTATAATGCATGCATCATAAGGAGTTGAAACTAAATGGTCATGAACAGGGTAATGTCTTGTGATGTGTCTCAAACTTTGTTCACTGTCTGTGTAATGAGTACCAAGCTGTGGACATGGTACAGTGAGGCTAACAGTGTGAAAGTAAATCAGTGCTGAGTGATATTTTTGCTGCAAGGTTAGGTTACAACAGTCTAAGGAACAGGCTCACTGAAATTGGACAGCTGAGTATTGGAAAATGACCAGACAAGTTTTTTTTTTTTTTTCCCCCAGTCTTTAACTGTTCCTTTTTGATGAGCCAGTGCCCATTGTAGCCTCAGATTCCTGTTCTTGGCTGACAGGACTGGAACCTAATGTGGCCTTCTGCTGTTGTAGTTCATCCACCTTGAGGTTTGACATGCATTCTGAAATGCTATTCTGCTCACTGTGGTTGTAAAGAGTGATTATCATTGGAGTTACTGTAGGCTTCTTATCAGCTCAGACAAGTTTGACCATTCTCCTCTGACCTCTCTCATCACCCACAGAAGTGCTGTTCACTGGATGTTTTTTGCACCATTTCGCATAAACTCTAGAGTCTGTTGTGTGTGAAAATCCCAGGAGATCAGCAGTTTCTGAAATACACAAACCAGCCTGTCTGGCCCCAAAACATGGGCGATCTTGCAAAAGAAAACCAACGAAAAAACAAATAAATAAATACATTTTTTAATCATGATTTCAGGGTGTGATCACAATCTATGTTATAATCACAATTATTTTTCATTTTGGTTTTTAAGACTATTTTGCAAGTTACTGCACAGAGTAATCAAACTCCTATTGATGAAAATATAGCTCTATAGGATAAAATAACCTCACAGGAAAAGAATAACTGAGACCACTTAGACATTTCCAAACAAGTGGCCAGGTTATTGTGATTTTTTTATTTTTCATATTTTTCCCTAAAATGTTTGATTGTTTTTCACTTAATTTTTATATGTTGTAATTTCACATTGAGGGTGGAAAAAGTTCTGACATGATTTATCTTAGTTTCATTTTTTACTTCACAAAAACATGCCATTTTAAAAGGGGTGTATAGACTTTTTATATCCACTGTACATTAATTTTAAAATCTTATTAATATCTTAATGAGTGATCAGTTCTTGTGTCAATGTCAATTCAAATCCTTTGCCAGGAGTGTCTCACCTGTGTCAGCCTTTAAACTATACGTTTTTTTCCATCAATAATTTTGGGCTATAATTTTCTTTTGTTGTATTTTTCACTTTCCTCTTCCGCCACATTTTCATTTTCTCAAAGAACGCTTTTTTTTTTGTCTAAAGACAGCAAGCGGAGACCATCCACGTTGAATCTGTCTAAAACAATCTAAGCTTCAACTAAGGTATGTTTAATATGAAACATGGCAAACATTCAGTTTGTCAGAGCAGCATAATTTCCGTATAGCAAAGTCTCGATGCCTTAGCAATTCCCCAACTCTGGCATTACAGCTCTGACAGCGGGGTGAATGGGTGATGACTTGGCGGCATAATCGCAATGCCAAAGCTAACGCTAACACTTGCAAAGAAGCGCACCACTCCTCTCCACTCCACGTGTCTACCAGGCTTGCTCAAAAAAGCTCTGGTTATAGGAGACGCCATCTTACGACATATGAAATTAGGTAGATCTTTAAGGGCACCAGCAGCTTTAGTTAGGTGTATACCAAGAGCCAGGGCACTGGACATGCAAGTAATTAGGGTCTTAGGCAAGCATGTTTTCAAAGGTAGTTTTTCATGTAGGAGCTAAAGATATGCTTTCGTCAGTCAGAGGTTAGCATGAGTAAAATTGTAGAGGTATGTAATTTAGCGAAGGCCATGTCCAATGCAGTAATTTGCTCTGGCCCAATGTGGCATGATGATGTAGCTTACAGCAGGTTATGGATGTAGACAATTTAGGCTTTAAAGATAATTGGAGTAGTTTTGAGGGCAAGGCTGGACTGTTAGGACTAAAGCACTTATTGTTAATGAAACTATTACTAATCAGGAGATTAATGTATTGTTTTTAACAGAACCATGGATTAAACCAAAGGAGTATGTAGTATTAAATTAAGCTAGTACTCCCAGATACAGTTACATACATCAGACTCCTCTACCTGGCAGAGGAGGAGGCATCACTGGTATTTATGATGATATTCTAGGCATCATGCAAAAATTCAACCCATTTGAAGTCCACCCAGTCGATTCCACTAATTATTTACAGACCCGCAGGACCGTATTTCTTCATGAATTTGCGTATTTCATCTCAAACATCAGGCAAAACAATTCAGAATGTTAATTTAAATAAGTAAATTTAAATTAATTTAAGTAAATTTATAAATTTAAATTTAAGTAACCATGTAGATGACAATATAACCATATCAGTTTCACGAAATTCCTCATCAAAATCATCAACTTGCGTACTAGATCCCTTACCTACATGTTTCTTCAAACACATACTACCAGAAGCAATCAAACCTCTTCTAAAAATACTCAAATCTTCCCTTAGCATTAGTTATGTACCTAACTCTTAAACTAGCCAACTAGCAAACCCCTGATTAAAAAACCTCAGACGGGTCTCAGTGTTTAAGTCTATGCTGAAAACATATTTGTTTAGTCAAGCCTTTTGTTAACAGTTTTTTTTTGTAGGTAAAAATTCAAATCTTGAGGATTCATGGGCATAGAGTATTTTGGTAGACGGGGATGTTTGGATTCTGTCGCCCCCCCTGCCCACTCTCACGCATTCACTCAGGTTTGTTGATGGTGGAGTGGCTGGATGCTTTATGTCTCTTGGCGTCCTTATGTCTGTGTTATCTTCTGGCTCTCCCTTTTAGTTATGCTATCATAGCTAGTGTTGCCAGAGTCCCTGCTTGCACTCTGCGCACAATGTACATATTCTTTAACCATTACACGACAAGAGCATACCTAATAATCTGAGTTCTCTCTCCCATCCCCTCTCCCCCCAAACACACACAATCTCTCTCTCTCTGTTCAATCTACACATGCTACTACTGAGATACCAGTGATCCTGACTCCGTCTGTTCTTCAGACCTGCCTGATCCATCCTCATGCCCTACTTCTTTTTTGGAGTTCTCATCACCTGAAATTTACTTGCTGCTGTGTAAAGATGTCTACAGCCTAAAGATCAGTGAGATTACAGTGGATGATACCTTCCTCGGACCAGTTTTGGTAGGTACTAACCACTGCATACCAGGAACACCCCACAAGGCCTGCCGTTTTAAAGATGCTCTGACTCAGTCATCTAGCCATCACAATTTAGTCGTTGTCAAAGTCACTCTAATCCTTACACTTGCCCATTTTTCCTGTTTCCAACACATCAACTTCGAGAACTGACTGGTCACTTGCTGCCTAATATATCTCAACCCTTGACAGGTGCTACTGTAATGAGATAATCAATATTATTCACTTCACCTGTCAGTGGTCGTAATGTTATGGCTGATCGGTGTAATTTTAACTGCTTGTTTTGAACTATGGGGTTTACCTTTTCAATTGCACCTCTAAGTCTATCTAAGAAAGAACAAATGTCTTTGGTCAGAGGCAAGGTGTTTAGCAGAACTATAGTTTGTTAAAACTGTCATCAGGGTCCACTGATTTGATGTAGTCACTCTCTGAAATGCAATGTATCTGGCTGTAAAGCTTCCTGTTGTCAGCGTCTGTCTTTCAGAAACGTGCTTTGTGGGACTCTTTAGTGACAAGGTGAGACTCTCACTGCCAAAGGTTTGTGGCAGACATGGTCCTTGTGCATTAAAATACACAAAATCAGGTGCAGTAAAATAAATAATGTATTGCCAGTGAGTGCTACATGCAGTGCATAAATTCTAACAAGAGTACATACAAAACTATCTGACTTTGTTGGAAAGTCTTGACATACATGCACCGAAGGAGGTTTCAAGGTGATTCTAAATGACCCTGGAGATTAGAAAGGGTTCATAGAGTCACCTTGACCCTCAAAAGAATCCAATTAGATTTTCATCTTATCTGCGATTATAATATAAAATGGGAATAAAGCAAGTTTGTGGCCTCTCCCAATCTAGTTAGAACAAGTGTCAGAACATAATATAATAATTTATCTTGGTCAAAGTCAGTGAAAGCTCTTACCTGAACCCTTTTGTGAGCCTTTTCTTTTCTTGAGGGCCTTCTGTAGAATCTCTTTCATGGTTACCTTTAAACTGTCCACTGGAATCAACGAAAAACCATGAGCCGCATTTCTATATGAAAGAGAATATAGACTATCAAACACTGCAATACTGAAATGTTTGAACTTGAGCTCTCCTCTCTCAAAGCCTCATTGGCAGCAGGTCCAGAGAGTGCCCTGGAATGCATGGCAGATTTCAAAGGCATGAGTTGTCCAGCAGTGCTTAATGTGCTAACCACACTTTATGCCATTCCAGGTTGGTGGAGAGTTAGTCCATATCCTGACGTACAGTGGATATGAAAAGTCTACACACCCCTGATAAAATGGTAGGTTTTTGTGAAGTAAAAGAATGAAACTAATAAAAACCATGTCAGATCTTTGCAAAGTATACAAATAAATTGAAAAACAATCACTGAAATTTTTAGGGGAAAAAATAAAAATTAAAAAATTACAATAACCTAGTTGCATAAGTGTGCACACCCCTAAACTAATACTTCGCTGAAGACCCTTTTGATTTTATTACACCACTCATTCTTTTTGGGTAAGAGTCTATTAGCATGGCACATCTTGACTTGGCAATATTTTCCCACTCTTTCTTGCAAAAATATTCTAGATCCGTCAAATTGTGAGGGCATCTCCTGTACACAGCCCACTTACTTTTACTTTACTTTTATGGCATTTGGCACATGCCCTTATCCAGAGCGACTTACATTTTTTCTCATTTATACAACTGAGCAGTTGAGGTTTAAGGGCCTTGCTCAAGGGGCCCAGCAGTGGCAGCTTGGCGGTGCTAGGGATTGAACTCATGACTTTCCGATCAGTAGTCCAACATCTTAACCACTGAGCTACCACTGCCAGGTCACCCCACAGATTTTTAGTTGGATTCAGGTCTGGATTCTGGCTAGGCCATTCCAAAACATTGCTCTTCTTTTGGTTAAGCCATTCCTTCATTTAATTGGATGTATTTTGGGCCATTGTCGTGCAGAAAGGTGAAATTCCTTTTAACCTTCAGCTTACTAGCAGTCTCCTGAAGGTTTTGCACTAAAATCATCTGGTATTTGTAGCTATCCATGAGTCACTCCACCTTGATGAAAGCCCCAGTTCTGGCTGAAGAAAACAGCCCTAAAGCATGATGCTGCCACCACCATGTTTCACCATGGGTATGGTGTTCTTTTGGTGATGTGCCAAACATACCATTTTGGAATTATGGAATTATTATACCTTTTGGAATTGGTCTCATCAGACCATAACACATTTTGCCACATGGTTTGGGGTGATTTAGTGGGGCTTTAGTGAGAAAGGGCTTTAGTCTAGCCACCCTTCCCCATATCCCAGATATGTGAAGGATATGAGAGATTGTTGTCATATGCAGAGTAATCCGTACATGTCAGATCTTCCTGCAGGCCCTTTAATGTTGCCATAGGTCTCTTGGCAACCTCCCTGATAAGTTTTTGTCTTGTCCTTTTGTAAATTTGTAGGGATGTCCTATTGTTGGTAATGTCACTGTGCTGCCCCATTTTCTCAATTTGTGGATGGTGGCCTTCACAGTGTTCCACGGTACATCTAATGTTTCAGAAATTCTTTTATACCCCTCTCCTGATCGCTACCTTTTGACAAGTGATATACTGTACATGCTTTGTAAGCTCTTTGCAGACCATGGCTTCAGCAGTCAGATGAGACCAAAAAAAACCTACAGAAACAGCTAGTCTTTATTTGGGGTTAATCAGAATAGTTTCATTGATGACAGCTGTATGATAATTACTTTTGAACATGAGATTGAATGTGATTGGTTCATTCTGAGCACAGCCACATCCCCAGTTATAAAATGGTGTGCACACTTACGCAACCAGTTTATTGTAACTTTTTTATTTTTCCCTAAAATGTTTCTGATTGTTTTTCACATAATTTTTATATGTTGTAATTTCACATTGAGGCTGGAAAAAGTTCTGACATGATTTATCCTTGTTTAATTTTTTTTCTTCACAAAAACCTGCCATTTCCTGCCATTTTAACAGGGGTGTGTAGATTTTTTATATCCATTGTAGGTGTCCCTCTGCTTGAATGCTAGCAGTAAAATGGATAATGTACTGCCAGTGTAGTAGAATTATAAACTGTGGCAGTAATCAGATTGAGGTTAAAATGATCAAGAATGTGGGTCAGAGAGACTATGTGAACTAAACCTGGTCATCTAAACAGTGTTTAACATATTCTTCAGGGCATGTTTGGTATCAATCTAATTTGTATTTCATGGTGAACATTTCATGTGGTGATGACATAACTATCCTATAAGTTTAGGAAATAACATTTAGAGTACATGTTGCAATGTGTTTCTTCTTACAAAGTCAACTGACTTTGTAAGTTCTCTTCATTTATATTCTCTGTATATTTGCATTTGTGTTTTAAACAATAAACCCATTCATTACTGTATCTCTAAATACTCAGTAGTTCTTCTGTACGAAAGTACAGTGCATTAAGAATGCATGAAATATATGACCTGTATGATTTATATGGTTATTAGAAATAATTTCCTAGCTAATATTTTAGTATGTTAGCTAAGATAATAGGCTAATACTTGCAAGTTTAAAACCTCAAGTAACTAGGACAGGCCTAGGCTTGCACGTCGATAGAAACTTCTGAGCTAAAAGGATAATCGTTTAATAAATAGGCTTTATAAATTCCTCTGACATAAGAATGTCATTTTATAATGAACATTTTGCATGAAGCTGTTTTAGAGTAAATACAATTGGAACACTTCTAGCAATAACTAGAAGACTATTCTTTGGAGTCAGATAATTAATTAAATGTATTGGAGTCAGATATTTAAATCCTAAGGCTAAAACATGCATTTAGCTTCGGCTGCACCTATTTCCATCTTTGGTCATAGGAGAGCGGCAGACTAAGATATCATCACATATATTTTAGTCCTACACCGTGAGTGCTACATGCAATGTATATGTTCTCACAAGATTTTAATCAATGCATCTACATTCACCACTTAGGCAGTAAACATCTTCAGGCAGTAATTCTTCTACTGAGACTGCCAGCAACCTGACACGGGCATCACACAACCTACTTGTGATCCATCTTATTAGCTGGAATGTGTGCCAAAAATTTCTTGCGTGACTGAGCTGAGGCCTGTCCAGAACCTCTTTTAGAGCTTACAATAAAGTCTTTGTACTTTGGCAGTAAACTTTGCCAAGACTGGTGTGCAAAAGAGCACATAGTACCATCCAATCCTACTCAGCTGTTGCCATCTTTAAAGTGGCTGCCACATCTAGTTTAGAGCTTGTAACTTGAGCAAATATGAAGAAAGAGAATATAGGCTATCAAACAGTGCAATACTGAAATATATCTGAAAATTAAGTGAATAACTTGTTTACCAATTATCGCACTTGAGACCTCAGAGGATCAACACCGGGGAAAGATAAGACTGTCTCTCCAGGAAGACAATGAGACAGAAAATTATCAAAACCTCTGTGGTCAAGGTCAAGTCAAGGTCAAGTTTATTTATATAGCACCTTAAAAGCAACGATTGCTGACCAAGGTGCTGCACAGCCAAAACATCAAAAATATTAACTAACAAAAGCATTAAAACACATAAAATTTAAAATCATTAAATAATACAATAAGTAATGCAAAACATCACCAAACAAAAAAAAAAAAAAAACAGAAACAAAACAAAAAGTGTTTTCAAGTTAAGCAAAAGCCTGAGAAAAAAGATATGTTTTAAGAGATGATTTAAAAGAAGATAATGTAGGGGATGATATGATGGATAAAGGCAAAGTGTTCCAGAGCGTAGGACCCAGAACTGTGTGGTAGAGTGGCCTTACGGGTTCGCCTGCTACCAAAATGATGGCAATACTCGCTGAGTTGTTAAGGTGTAAAGTGATGTTTATTTACAGTGCACCAGTGAGAAGTCCAAAATATTTACAAGTCCAGGGAAAAGAGAAAAAAAAAAATACTAAAAAAAAAGGTTAGAGTAAATAAAGAAACTATATACAAGGCTTGCAGCACCTACAAATGTGCATTACTTCTCAATAGCTCCTTATGACTCCACTACTCCAACAACTCCCACACGAACTGACGTAGGAGACTGGGCTTTAAAAGCCGAAGCCCCTCCCCTTGGACTCAACCATAGCTTAACGAGGGAGAGGCTACAGCACAAAATATACAAATTCTAAAAGGAAGTCATAATAATTCAAGGAATTACGGGTGGCAGCGACAATAACAAGGATAACATCAATAATAATAAGAATAAAAAGAATATCAATAGTATGACATATCAACATTTATCCCTGTGACACAATTCAACACCCCTGCTGTTATGGATTTGCCGACTTCTTGCGCATATTCGGCGCAGTGCTGATACTTAAAAGTCAGCCGTTATCCAGCGCACCGGTTGACTGCCATCCAAATTCAACCCGGAAGACCGACGCAACAAACAGGCGAGTGATAACTTAAAAAAACAAAACAAAACATACATATACATATATACACATTATATATATATATATATATATATGTATATGTACACAGTCAGGTCCATAAATATTGAGACATCGACACAATTCTAACATTTTTGGCTCTATACACCACCACAATGGATTTCAAATGAAACGAACAAGATGTGCTTTAACTGCAGACTGCCAGCTTTAATTTGAGGGTATTTACATCCAAGTCAGGTGAACGGTGTAGGAATTACAACAGTTTGCATATGTGCCTCCCACTTGTTAAGGGACCAAAAGTAATGGGACAGAATAATAATCATAAATCAAACTTTCACTTTTTTTAATACTTGGTTGCAAATCCTTTGCAGTCAATTACAGCCTGAAGTCTGGAACGCATAGACATCACCAGACGCTGGGTTTCATCCCTGG
>CM041001.1:10739180-10756217 GCA_022985145.1 Pangasius djambal | reverse complement strand
ACTGTCTTCAGTTCCTGCTTGTTCTTGGGGCATTTTCCCTTCAGTTTTGTCTTCAGCAAGTGAAATGCATGCTCAATCGGATTCAGGTCAGGTGATTGACTTGGCCATTGCATAACAGTCCACTTCTTTCCCTTCAAAAACTCTTTGGTTGCTTTTGCAGTATACTTTGGGTCATTGTCCATCTGCACCGTGACGCGCCTGACTGTATGTGTGTAATATATATATATATATATATATATATATATATATATATATATACACACACACACACACAATATATATATATATATATATATATATATATATATATATATATATATATATATATATTATACATATATATATATATATATATATATATATATATATATATATATATATATATATATATGTTTTGTTTTTTTAAGTTATCACTCGCCTGTTTGTTGCGTCTATATATATATATAGATAGATAGATAGATAGATATACATACCGACAAGGACACTCTTTAACAAAATAAAGAATTAATTGAAAGTCCTTGTGTGGGTATGAGTGTGTGTTGAATACTGTTCAGGATGCGAAAGTGACGTGAGTGTGTGTGCGGCGTGTATGCGAGCGGTGTGCAATCCGGTGTGTGTGTGCACCCACCGCGCCGTAGCGGTAGACGGAGGAGAACATGAAGTCTGTGTGTGTATCGGAATGCTGAGCATAGAGACAGGTCACTCTGTCACAAACTACAAAGGCCCTGTTGCCTTTAGATTTTAAACAAGATTTTGGGACAATCAATAACTTCTGAGAAGATGATCTAAGCGTTCTCACAGGAGAATAGAAATGGAGAACATCTGAAATGTAAATAGGGGCAAGACCATGAAGTGCTTTAAATACAAAAACTAAAATCTTAAAATCAACTCTGAATTTAACAGGTAACCAGTGAAGTGAAACTAACACAGGGGTAATATGCTCCCTCTTTTTTTGTCTCTGTCAAAAAGCAAGCATCAGCATTCTGTACTAATTGTAAACATGATACTTAAGACTGGTTAATTCCAGCATAAAGAGCGTTACAGTAATCCAACCTGGTTGAAATGAATGCATGAATAACAACCTCTAAATCATTAAAACTGAGAAAACATTTCAGCTTGCGAAGCCCCTTAAGCTGCAAAAAACTGGCTCTGACTACAGAGTTAATTTGTTTGTCAAATTTTAATTCAGGATCAAAAATAACTCCCAGATTTTTAACCTTTTCACTGATGTTTTCTTCAAAAGGGCCCAAATTATGGTCTTAAATTATGTAAAAGGTGAGAAGGGCCAAACAAAATAACTTCAGTCTTTTTTTAATTCAACTGTAGGAAATTATTTTCCATCCAGTTCTTGGTGTCCTCTAAACAAGCCAGCAAGGAGGACACTGAATCAGAACCTGATTTTAGAGGGAAATAAAGCTGAACATCTGCATAAATGTGGTATGAAACTTTATGAGACTCAAATATAAAACGAAGAGGGAGCAAATACAGGGAGAATAAAACTGGACCCAAAAGAGAGCCCGGGGGTACCCCACAAGTGATGGGAACTGAGCTTGATGAAAATTCACTAATTTCCACCGAAAAACTCCTATTTGTGAGATACGATGCAAACCAATCTAATGCAGTACCACAAATGCCAACCTCTAGATTTAATCTTTTTAACAGGATGCGGTGATCTACTGTATCGAAAGCAGCGCTCAGGTCCAATAATAAGAGAATAGTACAGTTACCAGTGTCTGCAGATAACAAGAGATCATTTACTACTCTTAAAAGAGCTGACTCGGTATTATATTTTGCTCTAAAGCCAGACGGAAAAGGATCCAGAATATTATTAGAATTTAAGTAGAGGGAAATCTGATTTAGTACAATCTTTTCCAAAACTTTGTGCAAAAATGGCAGTTTTGAAATAGGCCTATAATTATTTAATTCAGTGGGATCAAGATTTGTTGGTTTTTTTTGAGTAAAGGCTGGACCACGGCGTGTTTAAGGCAGGAAGGGACAATGCCTGTCTGTACAGAACCATTAATAATAGAAAGTAAGCTAGGCAAAACAGAGGGCAGAACATCCTTCAGCAGCTTTGATGAACAACATCAAAGAACAAGTAGTTGATTTCATATTTAAAATAATGTCTGACAACTCAAAGATAGCTTGAAAGTTTGAAAACACAGAGGAGCTAGTATTTTCATAATGAAAATTCTGGAATAAATAACACCCTGATAGAAGCAATCTTGTTAATCTCACATAACTCCAAGCTAGGATCTGGGCCAGTTGGTCTAGATGGGTTTACCACAGAATTTAACGTAGAAAACAAAATCTTTGGACAATGAGAATTTTTTAAAATTAAATTAGAAAAGTATTTTGCCTGTTCCAAAGAGACGGCTTCCTGAAATGTAGACAAGCTGCTCTGCAAGAGTTGATATGAAATTTGTAATTTATCTTTTTTCCATCTTCTTTCTGCCCTTCTGTAATCCTTCCTTAAAGCTTTAATGTTGTTCTTAAACCATGGCTGATTTTTTGGTTTAGTCTTTTTGGATTTGAGAGGAGCAACTACATTTAAGATTGCTGAACAAGAGGAATTAAAACTATTTGCCAACTCATCAACACTTCTCAACACTATCCTGTGCTTCCAGGACACTACTGTGAGCTGGCAGGGCTGTAAAAGCTTCAGTAAACTGCAAGGCCGTGAAGGGGTTAATAGATCGAGAAAGGTAGGTAGAAGACTGGTTTACAGGGCTAGAACAAGCAATCACACTGTCAAACAAAACCGGCCAGTGATCAGACAGTCCGGCCTCACTAACAGTTACATTACAGACAGAGAATCCTGATGATAAAATAAGATCAAGAGTATGACCCAGCTTGTGCGTGGGACCTTAGACATATTGCGTGAAATTAAGAGAGTCCAAAAGTTGTACAAAATCTCTTGAAAGAGGTCTCGAAGGACAACACAGATGTATATTAAAATCACCTACAATCAAGAGATTATCAGCACTTGGAACCACGTCTGATAGAAAATTAGAAAATTTCTTTAAAAAGTCTTTTTAAAAAGTCTCATTGTTAGCTTTTGGAGGGCTGTATATCAAAACACAAAGTAGAGGACTAGAAAGCTCCACCTTGCACATTAAAACCTCAAAACTAGTAGACATCAACAGGCAAAAGTTTGCATTTGAACAGGTCCTTAAAAATGACAGCAACTCCTCCACCCCGACTAGAAGTTCTGGAACAGCTAAACTGGTTACAGTGTACAGGGGAAAGATCAGACAGAGGGCTTAGATCATTTGCCGTAAGCCAGGTTTCAGTAATAAATAAGAAGTCTAAATTGTTTGCTAAAAAGAAGTCATTCAATAAAAATGTTTTGTTCAATACTGTAGTGGAAAATTTTATTTGCATGTATCATTAGCATCTATGTCTAGACAAGTCATGAGGAAAAAGATGTTTTGGGAAAACATTTGCTATTGCTCAAGGAGGAAAATAAGAAGTGAAATAAGTCCAGTTCCTGTTATTGTTAAGCACGAAGTATTCCAAATGTCAGCTAGACGGAGGAAGAACGTGCCAATGCCTAGTAACTGAGAGTTACAATAATAGGCAGAATTAGAACCTTGTGTAATGTCCATAAAAGGTAATGAAATGCTCTAAATGGATGAAAAACAGTGTATAAAAAGGAGCACCAGAAAGGGGAACCTCTTCTGGGTGCATGATTTAATGCATACTGAAGACGTCTTGCTGCAGCAATAAATTTTATACTCTTGCTTCTTCTGCTCAATTTATTTATTTATTGTCTGCTTAAATTATTTACCTCTATTTCTAGATTTCCACGACAAGACTGATCTTGCATTTATCAAGGCCATTTTAATATTAAACTGATTTAACTCTTGCGATGAGAAGTCATGCTGAGATGCTTCTGGTAGCGAGTGAAGGTGATTCAAGTTCGCCCCGCACGGGGATAAAGAGCGTCGCTGCAACAGTCGCTCATTAGACAATATTGCAGGAATATTGCCTGGTATTGCAGTCATAGAAGACCGTGTATGCCATGTAGAATGAGCGCCACGGTGAATATATCGTGGTCGACGAAGAATCCCCAGACCAGCACATCGTAGATAAATATCTGATGGCAGCATAACTGACCGATCATTCAATCGGATAAGTTCAGATGCCTAAATTGCCAGAGTCGGTAGAAATGAGGAAATATCAGAGAAGTGTCGTTCACTATTCCAAGTGACGATAATTCCCAGAATAGTCAGAAATAAACAGCAGACAGAGTACAAATTCATAATTAAAAGTCCCATGAAGATAGACACTCACCGGGCAGATCCAAGGGAGTTCAATGGGAGTTTAACAGCATACCTTTGATAGAATAATAGACAACGCTCAGAAGTCCAGAAGAAAAACTAAGCATAAAATAATCCAAAACTTGCAGTTCAGATGCAGCAGAAGTCCGAGGAAAATTCAGCGGCAAAGACTCCGATGAAGCAAACACAACACAGAGATGCAGACACCCAGAGGACGACATAAACGGCAATATGTTAAACCAGAAGACGTCTAAACTCCAGGCCCAGTGTTAGCACCACTCTGATGGCAGCAGCGGAGTGAGATTCCCAGGTAAGCTTTAGCATCAGGTTGTAGACTGCTTGAATATAATATTGCACCAATCGAGGGGAACTCAGCCAGAAGAAAAATTCTCGGTTATCACCAACTTGAAGACACCGTAAAAACAGACAGTAATTAAATAAAACAATAAAACAAAATAAATAAATAAAACAATAAGACCGGAAAGCAGCGGCAGACAATTCGCACAGTGTTCACTCAACCAGAACCGGATGATAGTTAAAGTTCAGATGGTCACCTGTGGTTATATAACCAAAAACACTTTCCTTTCAAACACATCAATTCAGAAAATTGCTCAGGACATTCATAATCTCATTTTTCATGTACTGTTGTATGTGATAACTGCATATTTAATGGATGTGTAATCCTTCCATTTTCCTGAAATACACTAGGACTGTCATATTTGGTCTCAAATGTATTGTAAAATCATGCTTGGTACTTTGTGAATTCACAACACTAAAGGTTCATGATCTAGGTTCTCAGAGTGCAGTCCTTGAGGGGGTGTGAATTGGAATTCCACCCCAGGACTCTGAACAACCACCAATCAGCATTACTGAATAAGGAGAGTCAAGAACACTGATCCACTATAAAATAAACTATAGAACCCAGAAACTCACAAATATTTGAGTTGGGCATTAGATTTCCATCCACCTGGATCTCTGATCATCGGAGTTGTGTTTGGCTCATCCCACATCCCACTTGCATGGTCTCCACCATGCAAGACAAAACATATTCTGAAGATATATTCATATCCACTGAAGATTTGTGCACAGTGAGTCATGAGGCATTGTCCACAATCTCTGGATAAGATGACTCCATTGAGGCTACTGATCCTATTGAGGCTACAGATGGGACCTCGGTGTGAAGTGTGGGACACAATATCTACCCACACAGTGTCCCACGACTTCATCCGTGATCTTGATGCCACGGCCTCAGCTGAATTATGCAATACAGTGTCAAAGGACTCTTTCTATGTAATCCTCTACTGATGCAATTGTTGACTAGACTAAAGCCACTTCAAGGATCAGGACCATCCAAAGAGACATCAAACATAACTATAAAGCTTCTGTACATACCTTTTTCAATGTTGGTATGGTAGTTTAGCTAGAATTAGTTATTAAAAAGAGATCACTCTCTACCATGTTTAGTGTTTATTTTGCCCAACAGCTACCTACACTCTTTGCGTATTTCTGCCATTAAGCATCATTCCACTCATTATCCAATTGTCTATCAGTTATTTTCACTACGTTTGTATGTATTTTCCATTATTTTTTATTATTGTGATGCATAACTTTCTTCTTCTCATTATTAAACTTTCTATGTTGTCCTTGTGTGTTTCTCTTATCACAAATGATTACAATTCTCATCCATATGCTTTTATAATAAGAACATGGGAGAAATGGATTTTACTGGCTTAGAATGTTGTTTAACCAGTAAATTCCATCTGATGTATATTTAAAGTACTACAGTAATGCTAGCAATTTGTCTGTGTTTTGTAAACTCATCTATTCAGTACACTTCACCCTGAAAAACACCTGACAAGTGAGAGAGAAAATGAAATGCAGCAGTATGTGATTCCAAGTTATAGAAGGGTAATTGCTGACTATGTTTCCAATTTCTTTCCAGTATGTGTGATCAGCCATATTTGCACCACATTTCTTCAGCAAAAATGTCCAAAATTAAACATTCTTCCAGCAGATCTAGGACCTAGATTAGGGGTTTTCAATCTGTGGGGCACATTTAAAGATTCCATTCCAACTCTGCAAAACACCAACTCTAATTAGCCTCTAATTAAAAAGTACCTCTACTTATGGAAAAAAACATTATTGCCAAATTTTAAACAATTATAAATTTACTTTGAACAATCAGTCTGATCATACAGTAAAGAGGCGATCATGTGTAAGTTCACAGACATTTTAAAAACCAAACTCTGTGATAAGAGTGGCTTATGGCAGAGCTTACCTCCACTTTGGTGCGTTATATGGCATGAAAGTGGACAATGGACCATCATACCTGTGAACATCCCATTCCAAAGCTGGTGCCCCCTCTTTGCTGCTATAATAGCCTCCACTCTTTTGAAAAGGCTTTCCACTAGATTATGAAATGTGGCTGTGGGAATTTTTGCCCATTCAGCAACAAGAGCACTAGTGAGGTCGGGCAGTGATGTCGGGTGAAGAAGGCTTGTACAGTCAGTATTCCAATTCATCCCAATGGTGTTTAGTGAAGTTAAAGTCAGGGCTCTGTGCAGGTCACTTGAGTTCTTCCACACCACCCTTGGCAAACCATGTCTTTATGGACCTCACTTTGTTCACATGTGCGTTGCCATGCTGGTACAGGTTGGGCTAGGCCCCTTAATTGAACTTAACTCAACAGCAGAAAACCATGACAGGAACAATTTTCTCACCAAGTAATATCAGAACCAGATACAGAGAGCCATCACTAAAGCCAAAAAGTGGTTTTACTTGACCCAAATTTCCCACCTAAAAAAGGAAACTCCAAAATTGTGGCAGTCTGAGGCTGGGATGAGATCAACCAACTTCTAACTTGGACAATAACAAAATTATTGCTGACTTCAACAACCAAATATTTTACAATATGTCAGTCACTGCTGCTTGCCTTTTTGCCTGCTCAAAACCCCTTCCCTCTGATCCATCTATGGGAGGTATATGACAAACTGAAGAGAATTCAAACAAAAAATAAAAAGCCTTACCCCAGAGACTTTTAAGAGACTTTGCCTGTGAACTAAAGAAACTTCTTTGTGACATTTTAAATACATCTTTCCAAGAAGGGATTAATCCACGACAGTGGAAAGAGACAAACGCCTTCTCAGTTTGGTAGGAGGCCTGGAAGATCTGCTACAAATGCACTGCTAAATCTTCTCTACACACTGTACAAAGCATTTAATGTTACATTAATAATCCACTATTAATATGATCATTACCATCTTTGAAAAGGTTAACCTGACTACAGCCATGAAACCCCTAGCGCAGCTAGGTGTACAGCCCCTAATAATGGTCAGTTTTGATTTCAGCTGTAGGCAGAGTGTAGGCTATTAAGATGGCTAATGGGAGACACTTACGGAGTGTGACATTATTGGGACCCCTTATCTTCATTGCTCTAATCAGTGGTGCTGCCACAGATTTTAAAACTTGCTGGAAGTATGTGGATGACCTAAACCTCATCCATGTATGCATTGCAACCAAGGTATCATTTTCCTAGATGGTTCTGGATAAAATAGATAGCTGGGTCCTCAGCAGTAAAATGACACAAAACCTGGCTAAATGCAGTACCATGACAGTCTGACCTACTGTGGCACCTAAAGTGAAACCATCATTAAAAATAAATAAATAAATAAATAAATAAAAACAAATAAACAAACAAACATAAATAAAAAAGCTATCAACAAAGTGTCTGAGACAACGTCATTGTATATATTCATCCCACTGTAGCGCACACCTGCCCAGCATGGCATGGAAATCTGACACAAGCTCTGTCAAACCAGACAACGGCGTACTCTAATTATCAAGATGCACTGAAAGCCTCTGACTCATCAATCTCCAAGACAGAAGAAACAAACTGTGTAGGGAATGGAATAAATGGAAGCTTAAACTGCTGGGCCCTTAAGTAAGGTCCTTAACCTTCAACTGCTCATTTGCATCCTATCTTAGTTGTAAGCTGGTTTGGATAAGAGAGTCAGCCAAATGAGGTAAATGTAAATTTAAGTGTCAATTAAAAAAAAATTAAATTCAGATAACTCACATTCTGACAAAAAGTGACTGCTTGGGGCCTAGACCTGGAGATGAGTACTTCTCCACCAGAGCAAGTGTGCTGAAACCAAACTTGTGGATGGGCTCATTGGAATCTAGAGGGGGGAAATCTGTATCCACCTCCCCATCATCCTCAGCTATGTGGAGGCAGTATGTGTTGACATTCTCACTGTAGAGAGAAGGAAAAAAAAAAAGAGTTGGTATTTCTGGTCAATAATGACATTTTAAGGTATCACTTTGTTTAAAGTAATTACAGTTAACAGCCATTTCACTTCACTGACATTATAATAATTCATAATCAAGGTGCAAAGATTTAAGCATCTGCTCACTTGTTACTTTAGTTCATTGACTAGTTTTGAAATTGCTATCCAACTACTAGCTGACAAAGCTCTCAACCACATTTGTTGCTCTTTAGCATTAACCATCATAGGCATTATGAATAGTTAATATTCCAGAGCTATTTGTGGTCTGATTATAGACACAGTGATTTGTTGAACCTAAAAACTGTTCAAAATGCAATGTAAAGGCAAAATTAGTGTAAACTTTGTACTTTACCATTGATTTGTACACTTGAGACAATTAAACAGAAAGGCCTTTTTTTTGGCTCAAACATTTGTTTTAAGGATCTACTTGCTCAAAAAGATAATGCAAATTCATAATGCATAGAGAAGAATGAACTTAAATGCTAGTTACACATGTAACTGCGGTTTTACAAACACTGGATAAGTGCCAGGGGCAGTGTCTAACACCTGGATATCCTCTAGCGTGTGTGTGTGCACTCATGCAGAGAACTTCAGTGTCTGCATGAGTGACTACAGGGTCGGCAAATGATGGGGAACCCTGTGGCATCCATAACTAGCATTAAATTTCACCCCGTCAAACCACTATGGGTGGTGTTTAACACCTGGATACTTCCTGCCACAAGGGCATGAGGAACCGACTCACCAATGGATGACTGGAAAAGTGTTTGAAAATGATTGCCACACACATATGATTGCCAAGGTAGCTATAGCACAGACCTGATGGTTCAGCTCTAAGTAGTGCCTTGCTTAGCCAGGGAAGCATCCCATGACTTTGCACTGTGACAGATAAATAAATGGTCTGATGAATGAATAGCTACCACGCAGGTCAAATAATACCATAAGACATGCACTGGACACGGTTCAGAACTAAAGATGCAACAAATGCACAAAAAAAGGCTGAATAATTAATAAGGTTGATTATGAAAACTTATTACAAAAAATTATAGATTTTTATATTCAACTAGTCATTTGCTTAACAAGTAACAGAGATGTCTTATAAGAGTGCACAGGCCTTTATTTCTGTGTAGAGTGTAGTATCATAGACAAGCTGCAGCACTGATATAAGTACTACACTATGCTAAGTCGTCTACATGCTTTCCAAGACAGCTTTCTAGGCTTCTTACTCTGCTTCTGTTGCCATTAACCATAGACTACAATTAGCAGACTGTTTAGAATGTGGCACTTGGGTCACACTTGTCTCAGAATCAGGGTCTAATTCTGCCAGCTGGACATGCCATGTGAGCATTGGCATCCCCGCTAGCACAGAAGTCCGAACAAAAGAATGCTTGAGATGGGGATGTGAAAGCAGAATGAATTGCAGAGAGAGTAAAAAATGGCTCAGTAGACAAAACAAAAAATTTGCAGGGAAAATTCGGCTCAAGGATCTCGTCAGCAATGCAACTAATAAAGTAGGTTAACTATGAGCAGCATCTCAATACACAGTGGAGGCATCAAAGAGCAGCAATCCAGCTAGTGAAGAAAGTTCAACAGTGGCCACAGTGGAGGAGACTGCTAGGGCTGGGTGACAAAGTCGGAAGTCAAGGGGCCCCCACTCCGTTGCATTCTGTGCTGAAGGTGGCCATGTTTATGAAGTAATTCAGTGATAATTGAAAATACAGTTACAGATTAGCACATCCATGCAGCACACCAAATTTCAGTTCAATCTGACTTTTGGTTCCTAAGGAAAAAGCTATTAGGACTTAACTCTGCCCCCCTGTCGATGACCACGCCCCAACCTTTTGAAGACATCCTCAGAACTTTGTACTAAACATGCTGTTCAAGTTTAGTTTAAATCCATATCACCAATCATCATTTACAGCTATCTGAGTAAACCAGCTCTGCCTCCTTAGACTTAATTAATATGTGGCAGGCATATTACTTATACATCTCAATATTTTTTTTATAATTATTGAGGATCACCCTCTCCTGAGTAGTTTGATATTAATTTTGTGAAGATTGGCCAAAAATCCTAGGACTAGTTCACAAAAGTAGGTTTCACATATTATGCAAATTATTACAAATTTGAGTGGGTAGAGCTAAAAGTTCCAAAAGGCAATTTTATACAGTTTCAGCTAAAGAATCAAGTGAAAGAAGAAATTTTATTGTACACCTTATTTCCCAAGATATTTTTGTGTGCACAAACAAATAATAGCACCCCCAATCTGAGTGACATTGCATCTGATTAGAGTGGGTCTCTGTCCAAATCTAGCATTAATGTTTGTGACCAATTGTGCAGTCATTGACCAGCTGCTGGTATTTGTTGATCTTCCACTCTACTGCCTCCTCACAGCCTTCCTCCCATGGTACGGTCAACTCCACTATGATGATTTTCATTCCTTCCTTTGACCAGATTACCACATCTGGTCTCAGGGTAGTTGACAAGATAACTTCTTTTCTCCTTCCTTGACAAAGCTGATTGTGTGGAATGCTTTTAGCTACTTTGAACTCCTCCATCAGGGAAGACGGGGGGAGCTGTAGCCGGCCGATCTTATATACGGCCCAACTGTTCTGAACCTGTGGAGGTGTTTGTTGATCTTCCTCTCCATTCCCTCCATAGTTATTACTGGTAGCTCATACACAATTAACAGCTACATCAATCTTGGCAGCAACCCATGTTAGTAAAGCCATGCTTTGAAATTTCCCAGCAGCCACAGTTCTAAGTGTGTGATCTTTCTAAGCCAGTCTACTGTTTGTTTTTTTGTGCGGAAGATGTTATTCCTGTCTGAGAGGGTGTTGTTATACCACTTTCCAAGGCATTTGATGGGGTTTTCTTCAATGGAAGAAATTGCTTCCCCTGTCTGTCACCTTCCCATTTCTGTCTCCTCAATTTCCTGGGGTGGAAGGTCATCCTGGGCCAGGTGGCAATTCAGTCAAGCTGTGCTAGGACCCATCTTGTTTGGACATGTTTTGGAGTGGTGATGGTTAAATTGTCTATAAATCACTTGGTTGCTGGCTGTTGGACTCCTGAGGTGGTTTTCAGTCCTTTGGTTTCTTTTCCTGCTGAGCTAATGATCAGGTTCATTCATATTAGGAACAGGATGCAGGAAATGGTACATGCTGTTACAATCCCTTTCTCCACACACTAACAATCTGTTGTGAAATTGGTGGTCCGGAATTGCAACCTGATGTTCAAATAGCTGGTGATCATTTTCTTGATGTAGTTTGGGATGTGATAGTGGTTCATTCCTGCTTGAATCTGATTATGGGGGATGGAGCCAAATGAGTTATCTAGGTCAAGCCAGACCACTATGAGGTTGCCCTTCTTTTCCTTAGCTTCATGAATGAATTTGCTGCGGACCCTAATGTGTTCCAGGCACCCAGAGAATGCTAGAATTCCACCCTTTTGGACAGAGGTAGTGATATAGCCACTCAGTCATGTACTGCTTCATTCCCCTAGCCAGCATGAGAAAAAGAGTTTTCCCTCTACACTTAGAAGGGAGATAATCCTGAATCAGTTTATATAGGAGGGGCCCATTTCTTTGGGGATGAAATAGCCAACTGCTCCAGCTTGTTGGCATAGTGCCTCTTGACCAAATCTTCCAGATGGGTTTCCACAATCTCCATAGCATTTTGGGGCACTTTTTATATACTTTGTAGGGTATACCGCTGGGGCCTGGGGGCAGACACCGACCTTGCATGTTCCACAACTTCTTGGATCTCCTTCCATGATGGATCACTGGTGCTGAGGTCAGTTGTTTGTTTGCCTGCTAGGCCGAGTTCTTGGCCTTCTTCTAAGGATACTGACCTGGAAGGGTCACTGAAGTTCTCCTTAATGAAATCCTCCACCTCCTCCTTTGGGCTTGTCAGCTTCGCAGATTCCCAGTTCCCTCACCTAATAGCAATTTGGTGAAGCGATAAGGATCTTTGTTGAACTGGTCCCACTCCCTCTCCACCATCATGCGTCTTTTCCTAATCCACTCTGATGTTCTCACTTTAATTATTTAATTGTTTGCACTATTTGTTGCAGATGGTGCTATTATCCGTTTTGCATCAGTTTCCAAAATCCATTCTAATAAATAAAAAATCCTTATAAATAAATTGTATAATTTTTCATTTGCATTATTATATAATAATTTTGCGATATTGCCCAGCCCTACACCCTTGCTACTTCCATAATCATTAAGAGAGTAATTAGCAGCCAGGTGTTACTAATGAAATGCACAAGATTAGTTAATAATCAATGTGTGTGACTATCTCTATAAAAGCAGACCTTTTGGCAGTTCGGTGTTCTGGAGCACTCAGGTTTGTGTCTACATCAGCCATGACCTCAGAGAAGCAACTGGTCATCAATCTAGGAAGTGTTAAGGGGATCTACATACAATTTGAAATTCACCATTCTACAAGAACTGAAAAAGAATATGGCAGCACAATTCAGGTTTGCAAAATTTCATCTGAATAAACCACAAAAGTTCTGGAACAATATCCTTTGGACTGAAGAGACCAGGTTGGTGATGTTTGGTCATCATATCATGCACAGCATGAAAACCAAACATACCATATCACCACAAACACCTCATACCAACTGTCAAGCAAGTGGTAATGATTTGGGCTTGTTTTGCAGCCACAGGACCTTTGAGACAATGATGATCTCCAATCTACACTAGAATAGTCTTGAGACAAATGTGAGACCATCTGTCCAGCAGCTGGGCCAAAATTGGGTCATGCATCAGGACAATGGTCCCAAGCACACCAGCAAATCGACATCTGAATTAGAAGAAAAAATTAAGATGTTGGAATGGCCAAGTCAAAGTAAAGACCTCAACAGCATTAAGATGCTGTGGCGAGATCTTAAAAAAGCTGTGAACAAACAAAGGCCTACAAATATCAATGAAAAGAAGCAATATTGTAATGAAGAGTGCGCCGAAATTTCTCCAAAATGATGTGAGAGACTGAAACTCCTACACAAAACGTTTACTTCAAGTTATTGTTGCTAAAGGTGGTTCTACATGTTACTGAACTATACTTATATTTTCCCACCTGGTTTCTGAATGTTGGTTTACTTTTTGGGAAAATGACTACATATTGAAATCCGTTGTGTTTTTGTTGTCATCTGAAGTTATTTGTTTGTTTATAGAAGTTGGTGAGGACCACACAATTGGTATTTAGGCCTTGATAAATAAAAACACTGCTAATTGAAGGAGGGTACAAGTTCTTTTTCCCTTAACTGTATGTTCGTCTGTGTAACCAAAAACATGAATAATGCCCGCAGTGTCCAATATGAGTGAGATTGCATCACATAGTAGGGGGTCCATACTCAAACCTACCATTCAGGTTTCGTGATGTTAGCCCAATGGTGACTTTGTTATGCCTTCTGAGAACTGTTAAGTAATTAGGTCATCATCAAAAATCCACTTACAGAGTAGCACATAGATGCACCATATCAAATTTCAGCTAGATTGGACCTGGGTTCCTGAGAAACAGTTATCTGACCTTAGCTGAGCCCCATCTGTATAACCTCAGAATCCTCTCCTGTATATGCTCTTCAAGTTTCATGTGAATAAACACAATCATCCATGAGTTACAGCTGTATGAGTAAATTAAGCTCTGCCTTATTAGTATTGATTGACATGTTTTGGCGATATTGGTTACAAATGTCTTTGATAAATATTGAGGGTCACGCGCACACAGTTTTACAACAAATTTGTGAAGATAGGCCAAAAACTCTGGACTAGTTTGCAAAAGTATGTTTTGCTTATTATGCAAATTAGAAAAAAAAATTGGATGGAGCTAAATGATTCTCGAGGCTTTTTCTGCAAGAACTGAAGAAGTAGCAGGAAGGAATACCACTTGTTCATCAAACTTCATGTCTCAATTACTTACGTTTTAGTCTGCAAAATTTGTTTGAAGTCAAAAAAATAATAATAAATATAGATGCAAACTGCTATCTGCGGGGGTCGAAGCAGTCTTAGAAAACATGAGCCCCAGTGGCCAGTCCTTGCCAATGTACATAAAACAATAAAGAGACCTTATATGAACATACTTTTGACATTTTGTGACAATAGCTCAATGCTATTTGAGTGAAACACATGTTGAAGGCAGTGATGTTTTTTTTAAGTAATTCAGTGGTGATTAAAAATCCAGTTAGAGATTTGCACATTGATGGAGCACAACAAATTTCAATTATACGTCGTGGTTCTCTTGTGAACATGCATCGGAGATCTATGTGTAAGGTGAAGATATTTTATGAATAAATTAATTTTAGGTTTTTTGTGCACACAAAGCATTCGTATAACTTCATAAAACTGTGATTAAACCACTGGAGTCAGACGGATTACTTTTACGATGGCTTTATGAACTTTTTTGAGCTTGAAAGTTTTGGTTACACGGACTGTCAATGAAGAGACAGAAATCTCCCATGTTTCATTAAAAGTATCTTCATTTGTGTTCCAAAATTGAACAAAAGTCTTATGGGTTTGGAATGACATGAGGGTGAGTAATTGATGACAGAATGACAGATTTTTGTGTTAACTATCCCTTTGACCACGTGGTGGCACTAGAGGCATTGGGGGGCTGAGCCCAAAACTGATGAAATGACTATTGGTACTATGCCCATCAGTGCGCAAAATATTATGAGTTTTTACCATATGGCTCTAGGGACTGCCATAGATTTCCAGGATAGAATAATAAGAATAAAAACAGAAACAAAATCAATAGGGTTCTGTCACCTTCGGTTGTTGACCCCTCATAATAATAATAATAAAAAATATACCTGCAAGCAGCAATTAAGAGGAGCAAGAAGTTTCTGTCCCCACCCCTTAGCAACAGAGGAAGACCAGAAACTACTGAGACCAACAGTCCTTGCTCCCAAGGACATATACTAAATTTGAAGGCAAAACATTAAGCTGTTGCTGAGATATTGTCTTAGGTCGCTTTCCCAAGTTGCAAATGAATTTAAATCTTGTTTCTTGACTGTAAGTCATGTTGTTAAATATATGAGACAAGTTTGATGTCAATCCATAAAAGCATTGCTGTGATATGCCCTCACTTCCTCACAAAACGTCTCAAACATCAAAAATCAAAAAGCAATTAAAAAAAACACATGAAAAACATTTTGGACTGGTTTGACGATGATGTGATCAAACTTTGTCATGACTGAACAAAATCTGTAGGAGAAGAAACAAAAAAGAAAGAGCTTTTTATCAAATTCAAAAAGGGTTGACTTCCCATTTGGCAAATTACAAATTCTTTACATGACAAACTCTCAGCACCTTCATGGGAATTAAGAGAAAGAACAATCTTGATTGCAGGTTGAGTTGTTCAAAGCTTATACACTGCGTTCCACATTATTATGCAAACGTAATTTTTCTCTCTTTTTCCTAAATAATCTATAAAAATGATAGTTCTCATAATTTTCAAGTCATCAAGCATTAGAGTATAACTCGACTGTTTTCGAACGAACCTCCAAATCATAACGGTTTTTTAAAAAAAAAAAAATCAAAATCTTAAAATGCACTGTTCCACATTATTACGCACAATAGAGTTTCAAAACATTTTATTGTTGTTAACAACTGAAAATGGTCATTAGTTAAACTGCGAGCATTTGCAGATTATATTTGCTGAAATCAAAAGCTCTTTCAATCAAAAATATCTTAACAGGCCAAATTACATTTTGACATAGGACCCCTTATTGGATAGGGCTTCACAATTCTTGCATCCATGGAAGTTGTCAGTGTTTGGATGGTTTCTGCTGGAATTTCTTTGCAGGATGTCAGAATAGCCTCCCAGAGATGCTGTTTTGATGTGCCTCCCACCCTCATAGATCTTTTGCTTCATGATGCTCCAAAGGTTCTCAATAGGGTTAAGATCAGGGGAAGATGGGGGCCACACCATGAGGTTTTCTTGTTTTATGCCCATAGCAGTCAATGATACACAGGTATTCCTTGCAGCATGGGATGGTGCATTGTCATGCATAAAGATGATCTTGCTATGAAAGGCACGGTTCTTTTTTTTTGTAAGAAAGTGGTCAGTCAGAAACTTTCACAGAGGTCATTTTTACACCTCCAGGGACCTTGAAGGGGCTGACCAGCACTCTCCCCCTGATTCCAGCCCAAAACATGACGCCACCACCTCCTTGCTGACGTCGCAGCCCTGTCGGGACATGGTGGCCGTTCACCAACCATCCACGACTCCATCCATCTGGACCATCCAGGCACTCATCAGTGAACAACATTGTTTGGAAATTAGTCTTCATGTACGTGTAGGCCCACTGCAGGCGTTTCTGCTTCTGAGCTTTGGTTAAGGGTGGCTGAATGACAGGTTTATGCATAACTGCAACCCTCTTGAGGATCCTACACCTTGATGTTCTTGGCACTCCAGAGACACCAGCAGCTTCGAATACCTGTTTGCTGCTTTGCAGTGGCATTTTAGCA
>CM041001.1:10725132-10739080 GCA_022985145.1 Pangasius djambal | reverse complement strand
ATGTGTGCTCTGAATCGGCTACAAATCTCTTTATTGTACGATGATCACGGTGAAGTTGTTTTGAATATCTAAAGTTGTCATACCTTCTCCTAGGCATTGAACTATTTCTCGCTTTTTGGCAGCAGAGAGATCCTTCTTCTTCCCCATATTGCTGTAAAATGGTGGTCTGCTTAATAATGTGGAACATCCATTCTTAAGTAGTTTTCCCTTTAATTGGACTCACCCGCAAACTAATTGGCAAAGGTGTCTGAGATTGATTGGAGTGATTGGAAGAGCCCTGACACACATTCCCATCCATGTGTTTAAACTGACAGACAAAAAAATGACCTTTATGACCTTTAAACACAATTTGCATAATAATGTGGAACGCAGTATATACAGGGCAGTGGTAGCTCAGTGGTTAAGACGTTGTACTACTGATCTGATTGAGAGTTCACATCCCAGCACCACCAAGCTGTCAATCCTGGGTCCTTGCGCAAGGCCCTTGACCCTCACCTGCTCAGTTGTATAAATGAGATAAATTTAAGTCACTCTGGATGTCTGCTAAATGCTGTAAATGTTATAAACAGTTTTACTGACTTGTGAATTGTAGTGCCCCTAGAGGGGATTTAGACAAAACTTTTTGGAGTCCTTTCGGAAAAGGGCATTCATTCCTCTACAAAGTTTGGTCAAAATCCTTCACATCACTGCGGAGGAACACACTCACGTCCTGTTGACCTCTCCGTCAAATTTGCTTGTGCCTTATGGATGAAGCATCCATTATATCAAAAATCTGAGAAACAAGTTTTGTTTGGGTTCATCTTGATTTGATGTTGAACAAAGTTATAAGAAGTTTGAAAATACTATTAATTACAGCACCACCTAAAGGTGAATTTCGACAAAACTTTTTGGAGACCTCTAGGATAAGGTCCTTCAGTGATCTACACAGTTTGGTCAAAAAACGTCACATGGTTGCTGAGATATGCACCTCCTCTTTGGTGGCTTTGCCATCAAATTCGTTTGTGCTTTATAGATGAACCATTCCATATGTCAAAAATCAGAGAAACATCTTTTTTTTCAGGCTGGTCTCGCAATGCTGCATGCCAAATTTGGTCACAATGAAATATGAAACATCTGGAGCACTCGATAGGTTTAAATACAGATATCAAATAATAATATTTCAATGCCAATGCACTGTTGTCTCAGTCTCAGACAGTGGTGGTGAGATCTCCTCTCATACCACTCTCTTCTGTCAAAGATCTCATCTGACATGATGGCTGCCAAGACATCCTTCTAAAAGGTTAAGCTGGAAGCATCTCCATCTGATCTGTGCAAGCTTCATAAAATTTTTCCTTCACTTCTCGACTCTCTACCTCCTCCTTCACCCTCCTGCCTGACTGCTGATTAATTTGTTACCTTTAATGAGATCAGCAACATCTGCCATACTTTTCCTATTACCCATATTCCTACACAACACAATCATTTTTCCCTTCATCTTTGCTTAACACATTTATACCTCTCATTTTACAGAAGAGATCGTGCAGTTTATTGTGTCCAAAAATACCACCACCTGCCCGCTGGCTCCCATCACATCCACAATGCTCCAGAACATCTCGCAAGGCTTCCTCCCCTTCATCACTTTCATCATAAATGATTCCATCTGGTCATGTACCAACTGCCTTCAAGTCAAAAAAGGTTATACCAAGCCTGCAAAAGCCCACACTAGATATCTCAGACATCAGCAACTATCACATCGTCACTTCTTTTCTTACTTTCTAAAATTCTCCAATGTAATAAATAATAATAATAAATTTTATTTATAATGCGCCTCTCTTACACTCAAGGCACTACAACAGTATAAAACAACAATAAAAGAAACAACACAACTCCATGATGGCAATCACAATGTCAACACAATAACAACAATGACAACAACAACTGTAAGATTATAACCTAAAAGCTTCACTAAGGAGATATGTTTTAAGTAATTTCTTAAAACAATCAAAAGATGGAGCATTCCTAATAGGAAGAGGCAGAGAATTCCACAACCTGGGAGCAATAGAAGAGAATGACCTCCCACCCATAGTTTTGAGTTTCCAGCGAGGCTGGTACAGAGTAAGAGAACCAGCAGAGCAGAGAGACCGAGATGGTGTGGACACTGAGACCAAATTACAAATATACTCTGGGGCCAGCCCATGTACTGCTTTATAAGTTAAGATAAGAACTTTAAAATCAATACGTGATTGAACTGGAAGCCAGTGTAGTTGAGAAAGCACAGGAGTGACATGACTGCGGGATGGTGTATAAGTTAAAACACGAGCAGCTGAATTTTGCACATATTGCAACCTCTCAATCAAATTTGCAGGTAACCCTGCAAAAAGTGAGTTACAATAATCAAGCCTAGATGTTATAAAGGCATGAATAAGCCTTTCTGCATCAGGCATAGAGAGAAACGGTCTTATACTTGCAATATTCCGAAGATGATAAAAAGCTACTTTAGTAAATTCTTAAAATGAGTGTTAAAAGTCAGCTGTGCATCAAAAATCACACCCAAATTCCGCACCTGCACAGAAGGGAGAATCTGGCAATCATCCACTGTAAGTTTAAAATTTTTACATCTATTTATAGCAGTTGAAGTGACAATCAATAGAACTTCAGTTTTTGAACAGTTTAACTGTAGGAAGTTCTGTTTCATCCACGTCTGTATTTCCAATAAACAAGCAGATAAAGTTGAAAGTGCTGATGTAACATCAGGTTGAGTACTAATGTAAATCTGGGTATCATCTGCATTGCAATGATAACCCATACCATGCTTTTGAATAATCTGCCCAAGAGGCAACATATAAATGCTAAAAAAGAGTAGGACCCAATACCGACCCCTGAGGGGCACTCTGCTGCAATGGAACAGTCTGAGATCTGTTTGCACCAGAATAGACAAATTGAGTGCATTCTGAAAGATATGACTCAAATCATTTTAAAGCTACACCAGAAAGACCAATCCACTTATGTAATCTGTCCAGTAGTATAGTGTGACAAATGGTATCAAATGCAGCACTGAGATCTAACAAAACCAAAATGCCACAAGCTCCAGAATCTGCTGCAACAAGGAGATCATTCATTACCCTCAAAAGGGCAGTCTCCGTACTATGTCCAGACCTAAACCCTAATTGAAAAGGTTCTAGCAGTCTGCTCACAGAGAAATGATTTTGTAGCTGACCAACTACCACACGCTCAAGAACCTTAGCAACGAATGGCAAGTTTGAAATAGGCCTATAATTAGACATGTCGGCAGTATCGCTCCCAAATTTTTTAAGAACTGGTTTAACTGCTGCTACTTTAAGTGCTGGGGGAACAATCCCTGAAACAAGTGAAGTGTTGACAATCGCTTTAATATGAGGAATAATAACTGGCAAACACTTCTTCAAGACACTAGTAGGAAGTGGATCAAGTATAGAAGATGAAGAATTCATTGCTGAGACCAATTTTGAAATAAAATCAGAGCTAACAGCAGTAAAACTTGAAAACAGAGGAAGAGGAGGATTAAAGGGATGCAGGTCTAATAATTCAGATGAAGCAGAGACAGATGCAATAGTATTATAAATATTCTCAATTTTACATGAGAAATATTTAAGAAAATCATTGCACTGCTCAGTGGTGAGGCAATTAACTTTAGTGATCGGTTGGGTTAGATTATTAATTCTATTAAACAATACTTGTGGATTAGAAACCCCACTACTAATAATCGTTGAATAAAACTCTGTTTTTGCAATTTTCAAAGAATTATGGTATGATGCTGTTCATACATAAGTTTGTGAACTGTTAGGCCAGATTTCCTATATTGTCGCTCCAACTGCCTACCAGCTGCCTTAAACTCACGAAGCTCAGGTGTATACCATGGAGAAGATCTCTTAAAAGAAACAACACGTTTCTTCACGGGGTCAAACTCCAAAATAGATGTAAGGGCAGCATTATATTGGACAATGGAGGTCACAACTGGTAGTTCACCAGTAGTATATATAAAAGTGTCTAGGTCAATATCTCTGATTTTTCTAAAGCAAATTACATGCTGCTTGGTTGTCTGCAGAGAAGGTGGAAGCACACTAAAAGTAATAAGTTTATGATCACTTATACATGATACATCAGTACACTCAAGCTGGTCAATAGTCACACCTGTAGTACAAACCAAGTCTAATGTATGACCATACTTAGTTGTGTTGGGAAATTGACATACTGAGTGAGATTAAAACACTCTAATGTTTCCATAAAACAAACAGTATTGTTGCAATTTTGATTGTTTCAATGTGCTGTATACAATCAGTTGTCGCTCTATCTTTGGAATAAACTCCAAAATCCTAACCAGTCTGGCTTCAAAACAGCACACTCCACAGAAACTGCCCTTCTGGCTATTACTGAGAAGCTTAACTTTGCTAGATCATCCGAACTGTCATCTGTCCTTAGCCTCCATGACCTTTCAGCAGCCTCTGACAAGGTCAATCACAAGACCCTACTGTCCATCCTTATGAGTTTTGAAATCGGCAGTGGTTTGCTTCTTACCTGGAGGGATTGACATTTCAGAAGATATAGAGGAGAGCCACTTCTGCTCCATGCAGATTCTCCACTGGTGTCCCACAAGGCTCATTGCTGGTCCTTTTCTGTTCTCCTTCTATACTTGCTTTCTCAGTGAGGTCATATCCTCTATACCTGCTCTAACATTGAGGTCATGTCCTCTCATGATTTTTCGTACCAATGTTGAGGACATTCAGCTCATTCTTTTTTCCCCTCCATCAGACAGTCATGTTTCTGCACAGATCCCAGCAACTCTGGCAGACATCTCATCTTGGATGGCAGCTCATCAGCTGAAACGAAATCCTAAAAAGTCTGAGCTGCTGTATATCCCTGGAGATGCATCTCCACATCAACATCTTGTGATCTCCCTGGACACCTCTCAGATAACACCATCTGACACTGCAAGCAATATTGAAGTATTGGACAAACTCTCTCGCCATACACTGCACCATGCAGGTTTCCCCTATACAACATCAGGAGGATCATGAGACCATTTCTACGGATGGAGGCCAATCAAGTACATGTCCCTTGTCAAGTCCCTTGTCATCTCAAGACTGGACTACTGCAACTCAATCCTGGCAGGTCTGCCTGTACGTGCCATCCAACCCTCACAACTGATCCAGAATGGTGGTTTCAAGTTTGTTGTTTTCAAGTCTCCCCAAGTTCTCCCACACCACCCCAATGCTGTGTTCCCTCCACTAGCTTCCTATAGCTGCCTGCATCACATTAAAAACACTGATGCTTGCCTACAAAGCCAAAACCATACAAGTACCTACCTACACCCCATGCTGTAAAATGCTGTAAAAATAAATGCAATCACATGCAGTAGCACAATGCATAAAATCATGTAGATACAGGTCAAGGTGTATTTCGTTTTTTTTTGGTTTATGTTTTCTTTTCACTATTCTGTGTAAAAACTGATAGTTTGCCTGAAAATCCCAGGTAAACAGCAGTTTTTGAAATACTCAAACCAGTTTGTGGAATCCATGCCACTGAGGCTGTTCTGAGAGCAAAGAGGGGACCTGCTTTGCTTCTTACCTAGATGGGCATATGCAAAGCTTCTTTACTGGTGTTCCATTAAAGCTCAGTGCTCAGATGTTTTTTTCCTCTATACCTATTCCCTTGTTAATAGCTTCACATGGATACTCCAAGTATACTGTAGTTACGCTATATCTGACAGACATCTTATCATTGATGGCAGCTCATCACCTTGCTCATCACACAGCAAGACTAAGACCATTTTCCTGGAAATGCACACCCACACGTTGATCTTGATGTATCTTTTCAGAGTTCCCTGATTGCACCCAGTAATACACAAAACCTCTGTACAGTGTTGGATGATCAGCAATTTTCAACAGGCGGCAACGTAAATATAATGCACAGTGTTCTAGGGTCTTATTTTATAAATTAAGAGAACAAAGTCTGTTTAGCCTTCCATTGCCCGTATGCTTAAAACTTAAAGTGCACAATAACAAAACATATGAATACACAGAGGTTTGTCTAAGCTTGTGTCAAGAGTGAGTTAAAATATTCAAGTAAAATAGGCCACGTAATTTTGCTAACTTATACATACATACATAGAATAGAATTACAAAAATAAACTCTGTCCAAGTTACTTAACGGCCAAATGGATGTCATATTTTAGAAAAGTTATCCCTATTTTTATAGAGTTTTATCTTCATCGTCAGTACTTACTTTAGTTTTGGTTCACGGCCCTCACTGGTGTATTGCCAGCAAATAAGGCCAATAAGATCATGGACTCGAGCATTGGCCATTGTCACTACCATCATAGGATGCAACTTCTCTTGGGTAGACTGCATTGAGAGGTAGACATCTATTTTTTTGGTTGCTGTTGTACCTACATGGCCCTAAAAACAAAAAAACAAAAAAAAACCCAAACAAAAAAACCTGACAGTTAATATACGCTTAAAGAAAATAGTTATGTTGAATTCCAGATAAGCACAAAATAATTTGCATCTTTTCATCTCTGCACCAGAGCCTCAGTTAACCACCTTTAAAAGAAAATGTCGTATTTTAAAGATTTGCAAGGAGAATCTATATAGAGTTATGATCTCTTCCTGCATATTTTTTTCCCTTTGTTCTATTACATAGAACACTGCAGTCATTATTTCAGCATTTCTGTAATGTCAGACAAAGAATTCCAGCATTCTGAATTTGAAAATCAAATCCATGTGCAAAGTGTCTCATTGCCTACACAAGCTTAGCATCAATGAAACAGTTGCATAACTTGTACTACAACCTTTTATTCCAAATATTTAAAAGTAAGACTCATATGGATATAGCCTTTCATCAGCATTATATCACCTTCAGTGTTTTGTAAAAGTACAAACATGTTTTTAACAAACATTGAATTTTTTAAACTTTGCAGAAAAAATATCAAATTAATATTTCAGACCTTGCCATCAAATTTGGAGTACTCATTAAAGGGGTTGTTGAGCTGTTGAGGACACTGCTCTAGGCGCAGAGAGAGGGTGGATTTGGTCCCTGTGCTTCGAGGCCTGTCCTTAAAGTCCTTCTTTTCAAAAAGGAAGCTCAAGTCTTCAGCTAAAGAAATTAAAGCAAAAAATATTCAGCAGGCAAGTTATAAAGACAGAAATAGTAATGCACACATATAAATAATCCTATATAGAATAAAAAAAAAAAAAGTACCTGACTGGGATGATGTCCTCTCCTTCCATGGAATGTTTTTACACTTGATCTGGTTCTGTCGTTCCTTTCTTAGCCTTTCCAGCCTTTGAGCTTTACAATAAATAGTAATTATTAAGAAATTTGTAACTTTAGTAATTTTCCAGACGAAAACATTTTAAGCCAGTAGTACTTAAAATACAAAAACATAAGAATAACTCAGGCCTCATGATCTATTTAATGCAAGGCCTGACAAACATTGTACCTTAAGGTTAAGTAATGATTGCAAATTTAGCATAGTCCTTTATTGCTGCTTTTTTTTTTTTTTTTTTTTTTAAATATTACATACTTCACGTTAATTTTGCAATAAGACAAACCGTAGTAATATATAGGGTAATAACACAATGCTTATGCATATACAAATTGGTGGCACATTCGAACATGTATAAGAGTATATATCTAAAGCACTGAGAACAATTTTACAGGTCCTCAGTCACTGCTTACCAGTAGGCTTTGGCCCCACGAAATTCTCTTCCTTTCCTGTAGACAAACTGCTCAGGTGTTTCTCGGATTAAAAAAAAAAAAACCAACCCAACAACGTAAAACACTTTCCACCAAATCAGCCAACCCAACACCAGAGCCAAGCCAGCAGAGAAAAACATGGACTTTACAAATCCCTTACATAATATGGATATTAAAGGTTTAGAAATGGATTAGACAAATAATGTGCTCTGGAACTTCTAAAAATATTAAGATGATGGATACTAACAGAATGCTTTACACACCATATGGCTCTGTCCATGCACTTCACACACTGGACATCAACTCTTACCTGGGATCATCACCTTTCTGCCCCTGCCTCATTGCAACACAACACTTAAAACCCATTAGAGAGAAAAATAAAAATAAAATTTTTCAGTATTTTATTTTTAATTCCACTCCTGCAGCTATTATTTTATTTTACGTGAACAATATTTCAACATATTAATGAGCTTGGGCTTTATTTGTCTAACAAGCTTCACATCTGACTGCTCATTCCCATCAACATGAAAGTAAAAAAAACAATTGCTCCCCCACCTTCTTACAGTCCCATGCACACTTTTGTTGCAGCTATTTGCCAAGGAGCACTAGTGCGCCAGAATTGAGAAAAATAGGAGCACAGAGAAAAATCTGAGCACAAATTTGATTAAACGCTTCTCATCAATTTGGTCAGTTTTCATCAAACCTTAACTGGAAAACACCTGTCCTAAAATACACAATCAAGCTTGGTCTGACAACCTGCCAAAAACAGGCTGAACTGGCTGGTGGCATGTCCAACTGCTATTTCTAATTGCATTGCTGTTGTATTTTTATTTTTTTTTTTAAATTGTCTTCAATTTTGCATTAATAGCAGTAACTCAAATTCTTTCTGACTATTAGCACTTGCTAGCTTGATGGTCTATTGACATCTGGTAGGTCAGACCAAGCTGGATTTTTCCACCAAAAAATGAGCATGTAACGAACTATTGCTAGAATTGGAATTTTATGTAGTAAACACAGAGAAGAGGAGTGATACAAACAGTGAAATGTACCAGTGCTGTTATACTAAACATCAGCATTATTGGAACGTCACTTGCCCAATCAAATTAGTGGACCAGAACTAACTGATTTATAATTAACATTAGAAGAGACCTGGTTACCCTGTACATTGTTGCTATATTCCAATTCACCTACTACCCGATCTAAATAGTGTCCAGGATTAGAATTAGTGTGTCCCAAATCATAGTTGTTGAAATGAGTATCCCCAAGGTACTCGGATGGTCTACTATTTCCATTAGATTTTTGAAGTGTGGATCTGTGGACACTTTTTCAGTTAATTTTGTTTCAGTTAAATTTTTGAGGAGTTTTTAGACAGTTCGCTTCACAGAATTCAACCTGCAAACATGGCGCACTTTATAAATGAAAATGGTGTAAATTAAATGGTGTAAATGAAATGTGGAAAAATACATCAAGGGAATGGTAAGTTAAATTATATAGATTATATAATTATTATAAATTATTTATAATTATTATAATTATTATAAATTATATAAGGAATAATGAATGAAGAAAAGCTGGAATGCAGCAAGTATTCTGTTTATGGTGGCAGTGTGTATAACTAGGCAACAACATTCTCTTCCATTACATGACGTGTTACTTTGTCCCAGTACTTGCATACTCTTTTGCCACTCACTCAAAAGTATGTACTTTTTCTTCACAAAAAGCGTAAATACGTTAGTCCAGGTGATTTGGGACACAGCAAATCAAAAAATAAAGCTTGGAGTTTGCCAAAAACAGAGGTGCGTCTCAACTGTGTGTGATTCTGAACTTGAACCTAAGAGCATTTTTCTTATATGATACTGGCTTGTATGTATCATGCATCCACAAATAAAGCTGGCTTTTTATTAAAGCACTACTTTTACAGTAGGACATAACACTAGATATACAATATAGATTTGTGCAATAAGGGACTTTAATGTGCAATACAAATTTATTATTACTACTGCCTATTTATTAATACTTAGATTAGTGTGCAATATAGACTACATACCTGACTGTACTTAATTACCTTTACCACACTGGACTTATCATACTCAACATTTACATCATTATGGGTATGTTTCACTATGCATCTTTAATTTTTTGATTTACTTTTTATATACTGTATAGGTATAAATTTATTTTATTTTATTTTTTATTTTATTTTATTTTCTTCTTTCTTTCTTTCTTCTTGATCTTGAATCTTGAATATACAGTGGGATCCAAAAGTCTGAGACCACTAGGGAAAATGCTTCTATTTTTCATTTCCAATTTAATATAACAATTTTCATTACAAAATTCAAAAACCTTCTGTTTTACAATCTCCAATTCAAAAACCTTCAGTTTAAAATCTCCAATTTTAAACAAAAAAAAAATCCCAGATTTTCAATGTGGTCTCAGACTATTGGACCCCACTATACGTTATCCACACACCATCAAAACAGCTTCACCAGCCTTCGTTTGGTCTCTCTGTGGTCTAACCTTCACACTTTATGGATCGTGAAAGAGAGGAGCTTCCTCTCTCTTAGGCTGATCACCACGTGGGATGCAGAGGCCCACATTTCTCTCAGCTGGGACACCAGTGAGAGAATGGCTCACATCTCTCATCAGTGTCAAATCAATCAATGCTACCCAGTAGCATCGTGAACATCTTTCATTTTTTTTTCTGTGCAAGTTTACTTTCACTTTTAACAGTAAGTGAAACAACTGCTTTCCAATGGCCAGACCTCCGTGAAGATGACTGAATTCCATCAGGAAGCGAATCCACAAACAACTGAAGGCAAACTCAATGCACTGCATCCCCACCCATTCAAAGCAGATCCGAAATGCATGTAAATGCATGTAAAGACTCTTTTAAATGCGACACTGATGCTGATTCAGAGTATCCACATCTAAACTACTCAAGTACAACTCTTCCAAAGGCTGCATCATTATTCGTTCAGAGCACAAACACGCTTCAAATGCTCGAGCAGCCTTCTTCTCGCATTTGCACTAAACCGAGGAACTCCAAGTAAGACTGTACATCTGAGCAGGAAAAGAGAGCGTTTACTATTATTTCTCTCAAAGTTTTACTGCGTTGAGTATTTTGAATCTGCAAACTGTTAAAACCTGCATTCTTTTAAACAAAGGGAATTGCGCACACCACTGCAAATCTCCCCTCTCTCTGATATCTCTCACCCTCTCTCGTGTTTGCAACCTCACTCTGTGCTTACTAACATAGTCACTCAGTCAGTGATCTCTGTTTTGTCAAGGAAAAATAAGACCCAAACTCCATAACATTATTCCCAATAACATGACTGTGATTTGGACCCTAGTCGTGTGTGGAGCTGTTCAAATCCCCACCATATTTTTCTCCTTATTGTTCTCCTGTTCCACAAACCAGGAGGCATGGCCACACATCTCACACGGTTAATTATTTTCATAAGCTCAGTACACAGTCACACAGCTATTTGCATACAGTCATGCTATTTGCCAAAGTCAACACAGTCAACAGTCACAGTCAACACACACACAGTCATGCAGCTATTTGCCAAAGATTCACATCTGCTGATGTTCAGATATGCAGTATCACGTGCTAGCCCCCTTGTGGGTGAATAAAGAATAACCACTCAACATTGCCCTAGAAATGCTTTATTTGCGCCATTATTCCTTTTTAAATTTAGACAAAAGAGTTTTGTTCATTTATTTAATTGGGCATTTATGTTTGTGAAATACTTATGCGAATGTATCACTAAGTTTACTTTTATGTATTAATTATTTCAGGACCACACATGTATGTCCAAGAAAGTTAGATTCACTAAACTCATTGAACTTCGTAAACTGCCTGGTTCTCTTCAACTAAGGGTCATCGCACCCACTTCTGTCTGCAATGTTTCGAATTCATCAGAATTTGTGTCTAATTCTAAACCCCCTCAATTTCAACTGGTCCTTCGAGTCAGACAGGCAAATCACTGCATTCTGAGCCAGATCTTAGTGTTGTCCACCCTAGAAGACACCTAATGCCACCTGGGCATCTTGCAGATTATCAAATTCATGGATCAGGCTATGTGAAGAGATCATTTCCAAATACTTGTCTGAATGAATCTGGAATTGAAGATGCTCCCACTGACATCAGAAAATGCATCCAGAGCATCCTCTCCAAAAAGCCAGCCATCATATTTAAGTGCCATTAAATCTATGTAGACTGAGATGAAGAAAGAGAATGATAAGCTTCATAGCCACATTCAGTATCTGCTAGATATTACAACTGAATTACAAGGGCTTAAAGAGGAAAATGCCAAATTAAAGTGTGAGATCCAACAGATAGCAAGACGTATGGAGACCCCACACAGATCAGCAACTGCAGTACCAGCCCCTCTTATTAATGTTTCACAACCCACCTGTATCCAACATTCACCAGTCACACATACGGATCCTGCAATGTACTCTAACAATGTTCGCAACCATAGATCTTTACAGAGTGGGCAGCTAGAAGAGCAGATGAGGGACTTCACTCTTACACCTAGGTCGGAGCAGTTAGTTGGAACATTAGTGCAACCATGAGCTGTCATACTCCTCCACAAGGTGCTATGCTTACTGAGAACAACCTGCTGAAGCCATCCACTATGACGAGGATACTCCTAGATCCAGGCACATGCACTAATGGTGTCACAGTCTGGTTCCTCTGAAGGTTTCTTCCTCATATTGTCTCAGGGATGGACGGTTCAGGGAGGGACCTGCTAGTACCAGATGTCACTCAAATTGGCCACTAGGGACGCTATTCATGTTCATAGATTTCCAGAGTTCATTTCAAGTAGCTATTCCCTGAGTTACATAAAAATATGTCTACCATCAGCCAATCAGCTTTCAGGAGGCATCTTACACAACTACCACTGAGCTATCATCACAAAACTTAGTTAAACTGAAAAACTGTTAAGTAACTTAGTATGAAAAGTATGTTCATGTACAAACTCTTTATTGATCTTGGCAAGAACTGGCCACTGGGGGCACTATTTGCAAGTGCTTGGACCCTGCAGATCACCACTCGTGGCTATGTTGTTTCTTCTGATTCTCCGCAGAAAGTAATTGTGCAGATTAAACTGACATGAAATTTGGTCAGCACGTAGTACCCTGTGCCCCACCCAGATAAGCAAGATGGGGCAATTGGTCAAATGGCGGTGCTATAGCACAAGCGTTTAGGTTTTTGGTCCATATCTCAGTTTGGCCATTTTCCTCTGACCTCTCTTATCAAGACATTTCCACCCACAGAACTGTCGCTCACTCAGTGTTTTCTGTTCTTTGCACCATTCTGCATAAACTCTAGAGACTGTTTTGTGTGAAAATCCCAGGAGAAAAGCATTTCTGAAATACTCAAACCAGCCCTCCTGGTACCAACAACCATGTCATGGTTAAAGTCACACAGATCACACTTTTTCTTCATTCTGATGTTTGATGAGAATATTAACTGAAGCTCTTGACCTGTATCTGCATGATTTTATGCATTGTGGTACTGCTACTTGACTGGCTGATTGGATAATTGCATAAATGAGCAGGTGTACAGGTGTTCCTAATAAAGTGGATGGAGAGTGTATATACCAAGAGAGCCTGTATATACTAAAAGAGAATGCAAACCCCCATTTCTACAAACATTACAATACGTGGTCACTAGGATACTCTATGGCCACACCCTAAATTTCATCACAATTGGCAAATGGGGCACTATAACTAAGAATGCATATATCTCCTCAACCATTTGATATAGAAAGATGAAATTTACTAAGTTTTTTCCTGGGCAAAATTGAAAAATGTATCTGTAGTTATTTTTGCAATTAATATACTTGGGGCAGAAATATAGCCAAACAAAAACTGCATACTCAGAGTGTGGCAGACTCTTGGACCCAGGGAAACAATAAACGATTCAATCCACCGCATGAAACCATTGCATGTTACAAAACTTATGAGCCTCTTTGGTGGCTGGTAATGGAATTATATATAAACTGGAATATTTGTTGTTGACTCACCCGCGCCGCAGTATTTAACCGACATGTTAGTACCTTACGTTCCGTCACGCCTACTTCGCTCTATGGACGCAGGCTGTCTGACAGTACCACGCATCGCCAAGACCACGGCAGGGGGCAGAGCTTTCTCTTACCAAGCCCCAAAGTTATGGAATAGCCTCCCAGCTAGTGTTCGAGAAGCAGACACAGTCTCAGTGTTTAAG
>CM041001.1:10694682-10712174 GCA_022985145.1 Pangasius djambal | reverse complement strand
AATCATCTTTGGGCAATCCTCCAGGAGGCTTGGAGTAATATATCAAGTCAATGTTTGAATAAACTGACTGCTCGGATGCCTAGTGTTGTCCCTTATTATCAATGCAAAATGGTCACTAACTACAGAGGATTTATGCTGATATTGCCCAAAAACCCTATTTTGTTCAGGCGTTTCCAAACTTTTGGAGGGCAGTGTATATTATCAACAATATTGCTATTACTTGGCCTCTTAAAGAAACCTCTGATGATAAGCTGATGTGACATTTTGTCTGTTTAACTCCACTAGCCTACATTAATTGTGCAATCCTCACTACCCAGCTCTGTCTTTTTTCAGAATATGTCATGAATGCAAGAAAATAGATAATGACAGGAATGTAAGCATAATTTGTGCACAATTGCCACCAACCATATATGGGTATATGCTGCAAATAGCATAATTAGACGAAAAAATGAGAGCAATAACTAAGGCCATAATTCCATTAAACGCCCTAAAGGAAGCACTGTACGTTTTGATAATGATGTGTATAGAATAGCTTATATGTTCTATATCTCTGGTGGAAGATGAGCCTGCCAAGCAAGCATAGCTTGAATGCCTTATTTTGTATCCATCAAAGTGATGAATTGCCTTCAGAATTTTCTGACTATGCTTATAAACGCTTATGACGCTAAATTCTCAGTTAACCCGTTAGTGGCACAACAGAAATGCATTATGTTAAACAAAGAGATGAAAACACAAACTGCCTTCCAACACCCAAACACAAATCTCCTTGGTAGTGGAGAATGCAAGATTCAAAAATACAACTAGTGCTGCAGAAAGCTACCTGACTTTGACAGCACATCTAGCTAGAATGCAAGAATGCAAAATTTAAAAAAATTAAAAGCCCATGCTTCAGACATGCCCCCTTGAAAGTCAGTCCAGCTTGGCCAGAAAGCTAATGTTTAATCAAACATGTTCAATTTTGTTACATTCTAATACACAGATTTTCTTTAGTTAAACAATGCTAAGAGGCTGATTGGATCACACAAACACAGTGTCATTATTAAATTTCAATTATTGCACTTTTATAATTAAGCAATATCGCACAAGCAAGAGTGTGGTTATACTGAATAACGGAATGGCTGTGATTTGGATGTAGGCACAAGCCCGCAGGGCAAGTACACTCTTGCATCTCTTGACAGAAAAAAATGATAAAATGCAATTATCAGATAAATAGAAATAAAGGGTAAAAATATGAAAGATACAAATGAAAACAAAAGAGACTAAAACTAAAGAAGAGAGGTTAAGAAATAGCAAATATGAAAATGTGAGGAATAAGAGTCACTATATGTTTCACCCAGTTACTTTTGGATAACTGCTTCAAGGCACATTCCCATTAATACACAAGATCTAGAAACCAAAATCAAGGTAATAGTTATAAAGTTGCCTACCTGTGTTGGAGCGACGACGGATACCAAAGTCCCAACTGGAAGTAATGTCCACAGACTGAGAAAGGTCACAGGGCTGCACATCTCCACTAATAATGCCATCCCCTAACAAACCTACCAATCCACTACCAGCAGATACGGCACCTAAATAACACTTCTCTAAGTCAACATCATGGTCAATCAGGACCATCTCACACATTCCTGAGTCATCACTAGTCACATGGGACTGTCGGATGTGGGCCAGTATGATGGTGGGATTGTCAAGGAAAGCCATCCTCAGTGGCGCCTTCTGCTACAGCTTTCTTAAACCATCCAACCCTCCACTTCCTTTCATTCACTTTCATCAGGTTCTGGCACTCAAAAAAGGTCTGATGGTTCTTCACCAGTTATCATTTGTTGTTTCCCCTCAGCAGTGGAGCATTTGTGGCTGCCTGAGGAAATGACAGTTATCAAGTAAATTTAAGTACATTTAAGGTGTTAAACAACATATTACATGACATATGTAATACAAATTATGAGGACACCATGTCAATGGTATTTAATATATTAAGATGTACTCACTACTGTTATGGACACCTACTTTCATACCAACATACAAACTGCAAATTAATTCATTAATTGTGCATAATAAACATCATAAATCTAATTACCAATTGTATAAATATCTTTATATGATGCATATCAAGTAACTAACTATTGCAGTCCAGTGACATAGCCATACACTAAGTGAGAGTCTGATAGTTTCAAATACAGATACAAGTTTGCAAGTGACAAAGGAAAAACAAGCATAAAGTGTCTTAGTAAGGTTTTGACCCAGCACAAGGCATCAACTGGTGATTGTGAAGGGTATAGAATATGATTTACATGATTCAATGAGACTTTGTGCCCTGTGGATGGAGGGCAGGGTCATTTTGTCACCCCTTTGTAGTTTCAAATAGGAACCCATTTTCCCAAAAGCATCAAAATATGGCTGGTACAGGCTAGCAGTCAATGAAAAGATATACCCAATTTTAACTTGATGGTATTGCGCAAACCACCAAAAATTCTCTCGGGATCAGAAACTGAAATGATTAAGTGTATGGAAAAAGACTGAAAGTGCTTTTTTTGTTCTTACAACAAATACAAGTATTTTGCATTTCTGTGTTGACAGAAATGCAAGTACAAGGTAGACTGTGCTGTACTTTTTTGTGTTATGTTTTCTTTCAGTAAGTAGGGTATTGAATACAGAATAATTTTATTTAAGATTTATTTTAATAATGTGTTTTGTTTCCCTAGTTCACAAGTTCCTCAAAGTTTTCTGTATCAGTAATAAAAGGTTAGGACTTTTTGTCAAAGTATGTATACTGTTGACAATATCTAGAAAAAAAAATTGATCAACAGGAAATATCTTTCACTACAGTTGTAGACAGTTTATTATTTGCAACATATGGACTGGACAACAGATGCAACATACACTTTTATGTTAAGCTCACAATTGTATAAATTAAGCATAATACTCTACTGGCTGCTTATAAGTCCTAACATTCTGCAGATTCCAGTTTATAACTGATGTTCAACCACTATGTTTTACCATTTACACGGCTAAGATCAAGCCACCAACATATGCTCATTTTTGTGTGGTAAAATTCTGTTTTTTCCTCTCTGCCTTCTAGGATCTTCTGGTTAGCAATGCTGGCATTTCTGTAACCCTATGGGAGAGAGTGTTGATACCTCCAGAAAAATAAATTTATCAGGAGGGGAGCTGGAGCGGGCTACCAGATCTGTGTCCTGCCCAATTTGTACTACATATATACAGTGCAGACTGGACAGTGGATTTAATTCAATTCAATTCATTCCACCGTGCAATCATAAAACAAGGTCACATTACAAAAATACTAATACAAACTCTACAATATAAACAGTCAAATTACTTTATTAGAATTATCTATTTTTTAAAAAATTGTCTAATCCTTATTTGATATGGAGTATTATTTCCAATTTTGTATTCTCTAAGTGGGTGGTCTCCAATCGATTTATGCAATTACAACATACCAAAACTTCTAAACTATGAAATTTTCGTAAACAAAAGCTATAAGTCCTGATTTATACACATCATTTTAGTTGAAATAACTAAGATAATATAATAATGAATCTAACGAGGACAACAATCTAGGATAGTTACTTAGTCGTTACTAGTATGGACTGGTCAGCGAGTTATGATTCCTGACCTTTTTTTTTTTACTCCGACTAGCGCTTTTTTCTGTCAAAATAACGTCGAATGCGCAGCCGAAGTTAGTTAGCTATTATGCTAGCACACGATAGTCAATAAGGCCTTGGCATAGTCTCCCAGTGTTATTCAGCTGTTCGGAAAGAGTTTGTAAATGAACCAACGTTATCTTCATGCATAATCACCTCGATGGCTGAATATATTGTCGTTGCCCAACACCATACGGACAGTCACGCGAGTAAAATGCAAGTTAATCAGCGCTTCTGAAATGTCACAATCAAAATTCTTTTCTGATAAAGCCTCTGACGTTGAACAATCAAATAAGATCCTCTTACTTCCGCTTTGGTAGGATTTCGTCAAAATAAAAGTCTTACAAAATAATAATAATAATAATAATAATAATAATAATATTAGTAATAGTAATAATAACGCAATGTACATGCATCATGTATAAATATGATATAAATACCTAGAGGCCGTCTACCCTATTTAGGCCTGTTTGACAAAACACGTCAATGGCTGAGCGAGACCCGCCATCTTATTCGGTGCTTAAAAACAGCACTTTACACTGTTAATACACTGCAGCTTTACGCAGTGAGTGAATAATAGAAAAATAAATGTTTTAGTTGGTTGATGCGCCGCCCAGCATTCCTGTTCTCAACTATGCTATAGCTTCGATATACAGACATTCTTCACTAGTCTCTCTCTCTCACACACACAAAGCGCGGTCTGTCACTTTACCTTGAAAACGGAAAGCTTAGCCAAGACTGAGAGCGCTTATAGCTGAGACTTCTTCCGTAAATGTTAAATAAACGCCTCCTTACAAAAACATCACATCAACGCTTATTAGAGAATTACTTTGTTAAGAAACAAACTGTTTTAAATCAATTTATTATTAGACTTAGACTAGAGCGTACGCCGTACTAGACCCTGCATAAGCTGTTACTATAGAAACAATAATAAATTAGAACGAATGCGTACTAATGATTAACCTATCGTTCCTGTTACAGACGGAACTTTTACTTTCTGCTCAGATTCAGTCAAATGCCGGAAAACTGATAGGACGACGCTTCACAGTACAGATGAACAATGGCCCAAAACATACAGAGAAAGCACCCCAAGAGCTTCTTAAGGCAAATCAGTTAAATGTTCTTAAATGTCTGATGACCTCAACCCAACTGAGCATGCGTTTCACTTATTGAAGGCAAAACTGAAGGCAGAAAGACTCATAAACAAGCAGCAACTGAAGGCAGCAGCGGTAAAGGCTTGCCAAAGCATCTCAGTGGAGGAAACTCAGCATTTGTTGATGTCCATGGGTTCCAGATTTCAGGCAGTCATTGAGTGCAAAGGATTTGCATCCAATATTAAAAATAATCCTAATATTTAGGATTATGTTAATTTATCCAATTACTTTTGAGAGATTTTTGTGAAAATGGAGGGACACTATAATGAAATGTTTGTAATTCCTAAATGGTTAATGCAATATTTATTTTAAAACTTTTGAATTCTGAAGTCTACTCTTCAATCACATATTTGATCGTTTCATTTCAAATCCATTGTGGTGGTGTACAGAGGCAAAATTACGAAAATTGTGTCACTGTCCACACACTTATGGACCTGACTGTATGTGCCTTATATGCTAAAAGTGTTTCATGTGCTTAGAATGTTTCCAGGCTATGGCATTTCAGGAGAGTAGAGTTCAAGCAAGAGAACACTGTTACTGTTACATGAGGGTTTTTTTTTTTACATGTGAGGATGACAAATGTAATCAAACATCACTATTTGAAAAAAAAAACCCAAAAACTCAAGGATCCCCAAAATTATGTGTACTACTAATGATGTAATGTTGTATTCATCAAATGTGCTCCAACACCCTGTTTTCTCCACAAATCCCTATATGCTCACATATCTATTTTTTTAGATGCTAAAAACGCTGCATAGAGTGGATCAAGGCTCTAGGATTCAAGGATATTCACATTTCAAGCAAGAGAAGATATTCAGGTGCATGTCTTACAGTAAAATGATGTTTTTCAGATGTTAGGGTATTAGACGAAATCAACCATCACTGGTCATAATAAAATGCGTAATTTGATAATAAAGTGAGAGAAAAAAAATCAAAGATAACAAAAATGGTGTGTAAGCAAGTATTCTGCTTACTCAATGAATGCCTGTGCTTACAAAAGTGTAAATGCTGAAAACGCATTTTAGCAAGTTTCAAGGTGCTAGGGCTTCGGGAAACCATTTTTTCATGCAAACGCGTAAATGCAGGTCTGGGTCATACTTTTTATAAGGGATTTCCACATTGTTATGCTGGAAAATTATATGAAACATGATTGTTTATATTAAAATTTTATATAAAAGGTATTTTATATTTATATATGAATATTATAAAAAGGTATTTTTTAATCAAATATGCACTAACACTCAACAAATTTCTATGTGCTCAAACAAGAGTGAGCATTAGGCACTGAAAAAGCCGTTTTTCATGCAAACACATACATGTACGTCCCTGTCATACGTTTAATTGAGGTTTTTGACTTTGTTATGATGGAAAATAATATGATACATGATTATATACATGATTATAACATGTTAAAAAGTCAAAAACGAGCAAAAATCATGCGATGGAAAATCATAAGAATGCAATAACACTCTTTTCTCAACGAATGACTGTGTGCTTACAAGTGTGCACATTATACTGTAAAAACTAATAACTGTCATGACTTGCATAGATAAGTTACCAGTAGTAATATCTACTACTTAATAGTTTTTATAAAGTAACATGTAATTGCATGGTAAAAAAGTACTTTTACTTTTTATTCTGAGTGAAGTTTACATGGTTTAAGGCACGATCACTCACCTAATTTTATTTTGAGTCAACCTAATAGGGCTTAAGTTACTATCACAACAGGGCTTAAGTTGCTGTCACGTGCTAAGGAGCGAGTGTTTTCTAACGTACCGTACAAGCAACCAGATCTGCGCATGTGCAGTAGAAGCCAGCAGACCTGGTCTCGCGCCCAGACACCGTGCCGACATATTTGCCTGCAATTAGAGGATCTCTTCGTGTAAAGAACAGTGAGGTAAGTTATCAAACAAATAATAATTGTGTGTGAATTTGATTATTCTACTTCTGTTATAGCACTAGCTATCATTTGTTTCATATTAACTTAGCTAACAAACACGGCACAAGTTGAACGTAGCGGGGGAAAATATGACTGTATGATGTAAACTGAGAGAGAGCCACAGAACGAAGGTTAATGTTAACTCATCCCGAAACACTGGAAACACGCGGTTCCTCAAAATTTTCTCTTGCAATTCCGCGGGACACAAGAGACCGGGGTTCAAATCCCAGTCAGGGCGTATGTGATATCCAGCCGGATCCTTATGCAAGGTCCTTAATGTTATATGACTGAATCAGTCGTGTATTTATGTTTCACTACAACACTGTTATTTCCTTTTTTATGCATCCCAAACAACATATCTGTCTTTAAAAGATAGCTATGTTGTTTGGGATGTAGCACTATATACCATAAAATTTTTTATGGTATATAGTGCTACAATACTGATGATAATAACAGAATATAAATAATAGTAATAATGATAAAATAAAAACATTGATTGATGAGTAAATATGGATTATTGCACATGTACAGTTTTTCTGTGTGTGTGTAAAATTGGAAATGGAACTTTTAAATTAGAAATGTCCTTGTCCTTCAGAAGAGCTTGTGGCAGCTGCTTCATCAACGTGGTCATCCACTGCGCTGTGAAACTGAAGGTAAGATGCCAGTAGCCAAAAGTTTGGAGGGTATTATACATATTAAATATACACAAAAAATTCCTCTTAAAATAACCTATTGCAGATGCAGTGGACCTGTAAGCAGTGCATTTTTTCCACAGATAAAAGATGACAGTTGTTGAAACACTGTCGCCTGAAACATGGAGGTTTTACACGGCAATGGCCGATACCATGTCTTCATAGTGATTGCTTGTGCACATTCAAATCTTTTAATGCACTCAAAGTGCATTTATCTCTTTAGCATCCTTGATCAGACAGGCAAAGAAGTAAATCCACAGCTGCATTCCATTGCCAGTTATGTGAATACACGGAGCCCTGCAATGAAGCAGAGTTTTTCACACACTTGCGCAGCCATTTAAAACATAAGCAAAGAGTTGTGTGTCCATATGAAGGCTGTGATTTTCAGAGCAATGTATATTTAACATTTAATGCACACAAAAGTAGGATTCACGGTAGGAGTACTACACCACATAAACCAGGAAGAGTACACAAAATTTAACAACCAGATGAGATGACCGAAGAAGAGAATGTTTCTTCACAGGTAGACTTTGAGTGTGAGTACCTGAGGGGCAGAATGAAGGTGGACTAGAGGCTGAAAGAAAGCTCCTGGTTGAAGAAATGAAAAAACGGAACCCCAGTGGAACTGTTATTGCTTCAAAGATGGATCAGACCTTCTCACTGCGGAGACGGGAGATTGTGGAGGCCGAACCTCCAGTGAAAACCCTGAAGGAGCGGTGGCCTGCCCTTTTTTCAGAGAGACAAGTAAGAACTGACACTTATATGCTTTTTTTGTTTACACCCATAATGAATGCCAGTCTAGTCACATGGTTTTTGTGTGTTTTTGCTGTGCATTGCAGGTATATGAGAGCAACAAGATTGCCACCACAAATCTAGGAAATGACTTTTTTGATGCGTTGGACTGCTTCACACCACGCTTTGTCAATATCTTCAAGTCCAAGAAAGGAAGTGTTGGAGAAAAATTAGCTGAAATTGTGCAGCAGATTGATTCAGGCGCAAGTCTTCTAAAGGGTTCTTAATGTCATTTTTTGTTGAACGAGCATAAATACTGTATTTTAAGAACTGGCAACTTGCAGTACTGTTAAAACACTAGGTCCTTTGCTCCTGATAAACTGTGTACTAGATTTGGAGATGACCTCTCCACTGGAAAAAAAAAAAAGTTTAGATAAAACTCTTTTCGTCTACACTTTTGTGTTCATATTGCTGTATTATCCTGAACTTAATTTTTTCTTTCCACTAGAAGCCAGATGTGACAGCACTATGTACCCTTGTTCTCAGAGGCCTCCCAATACTACTTGGTGATGATCCGAGTAACTTCTACAACACTGCCTTTGTAAGTTCTCACACAGTTACAGAAAAATAAGAATATGGAATATGTCCCTGAGAGTTCAGTACTAGAAGGGAGCACAGTGGTGCATTGGGTAGTTCTGGTCCCTCACAGCAATAATGTCCTGGGTTCAATCCAGCTGGCTGACAGGGGTGGAAGATTGGCAGCAGGAATCTTTTTGTGTACAGTAAAAATGATCCATGGCCCATGTGTTGATGCGGGAAAATGCAGGTTTTGATACTAAAGTGTTAAAAAGTCAAAAACGTGAAAAATGATGGAAGGTATTTTTCTTCAAATATGCATTCACACACTTTTCTCAGCGAATGCCTTTGTGCTTAGGTGCTGAAAATGTTTCAGCAAAAAAGTGGAAAACCATGTGAAGAAAGGTACTTTTAATGAAATATGCACTAACACTTTTCTAAGAGTACTAACTACTCTTTTCTCAATGATTGTCTAAGTGCTTGCAATAGCGTGTGTGTTAAGTGCTGAATTAAGCAATTAAGTTTCAGGAAAGCCATTTTTCATGAATACACATACATGCCTGTCCGTGTCATACATTTAATAGAGGTTTTTCACTTAGTTATGATGGAAAATAATACTTATGTGTAAGTATAAGCCATTTTCATGCAAATACATATATGCACCTCTAATAGCGCACTGTAAAAAATAGCTGTAAAAACAGGAATTTTCCTACCGTAAGGCACCGTTCTTCGTAAATACGGTTGAATACTGTGAATTATGATACGTTGTTGGAGCATATTATTAATCACAAGCTACTGTTTAATTTTACGGTATAAAACAGTATTTTTTAAAGTCTAGTCACATGTGTGACACTGTTGCCTGAGACAGCTCATAACTCCTCAGAGCCACGACGCATCATGATATTTTTTTTAAAAATCTGAGCAAAATCACAACGGATCAAGGGAGGAAGAGTTTAAAAAGGCGATTTTTTTCACCCCGACTGTGAGCTGCCAGCACCACCAAACTGAACGACATATTCTGGCGGCATAGTGTTTTCCTCATCGCCTACTTAAAGTAAATGCAATTTTATCATTGTTGTTGTTACCCTGTGGTAGTATTTACAGAATGTCATATCTTTTTATTATTTTATTTGCTAATTACAAATAGATTTGCTTGATTTTCATGTATACTGAAACAGCAAAGTAAGTTAGCTAGCTTGTGCATTTGTATTTTACTTATGTCCGTTTGCAATCAACGTAATTTTATTTTTCTGTCAGACAGTAGCTCGGAAGAGGGTTTGTGTTAAACTAGTATGATTATTTGGCCGTTAAGGTCTGCAGACTGCAGTATAAAATGATAACTTGCAACATATGCGATAAAACCTGCAGCAATACTTTTATATATGTCAGGCACATGTGAGCTCATAGTTTTTTGCCTAATGCAACTTTTAAGTGAGGTTAAATCTTCTTATGGATGCGGACATTTTAACCCAGAACTGCCATCGGAAGAAACGTATGAGATGCTGGAGCAGAAGCGGCAACAGCTGGAGACCATTTATAGACAAGAAGGTATTCACAGTGGTGAGAAGGTAGAAGTGATAAACCTTATAAAAACAACATTCTGTCTTCAACGTAAACATATCAATCAGACTCCATCACCTTCCATTGAAGATTTGAGAATCCAGTGGCCTTTCCTTTTTACCCAAAGGGGTATCTTCAGTCACTTCGAGTTACTGACATTATCGTGTTATGTGCCTTGGACCTATCCATTAAAGAATGTGTACAAGGAATTATGAAGTATTTACAGACCAAATCAAAGAACAAAGATGTGCAGTCTGTCATCTCCCAGGGTGAAGATGGAGAGTTGACTACCATCCAGCTGCTGATGGCCTACTTTGATGAAAGAATAGAGGGACTGATACTCCATGCTGATGTACTTGTTGTTTATTATTACTTATTTATACTTGCTATGACTGGGCACACAATTTCATTCATAATTTGTATACCATTGTCTTTGTTCTACAGATGTCTGCCACTGCAGCAGATGTTGAGCGCACCCTGACTCTCCCCACCACTCCACGACTGATAATGCTGTGTAAGTGTCAGATAAGCAAGGCTCTCCCATGGGTTTAACTCATCAATGGTGTTTTAGCCATCCCAAGTCATGAAAAATATTGATCCTCAGTAGTTTTGATACTTATTGTAAATGGAGTAACAATATACTGCTCAAAACTGTATTTAAAAAATGCATGCATAGGGTGCTGATAACCATATTTGATACTGTTTCGGGATATTAATTATAATAAAAATGTTGTCTGTATCAGTTGCTGGTGATGAAGCCACAATTGGTGGATGGATGATCAGCATTGAAAACCATGTCATCTGTGAAGGTGTCTGCCAAAGCTTCATCACAGGGCTGGCTGCAGTATTCGCAACCTACTATGTCTTCAACTTACAGTACCAAGAGGAAGCCTCAAGGACCCTGGAGTTTGTTCAAAGGTAAATATTGTTTCTATATTGTGCCCCTCTTCCCAGCTCTGTTCAGAAATTGTCATTTACTATAAGCTGTGCTGTAAATTAGTAGCTCTCTCTTGTTCCTATATCAACTTTATAATTACAGTTGTTTATTTTGATCGTGAGTTGAAGTTTAAGCTGGCATGTGTATTCAACTGGATTTAGACTGAATGTATTATCTCACCGCATGTTCTTGAATAGAGTATAAGTATAATTCTCTCTTTAACCTCCACTCCAACTTTCTCTTTATTTCTGTCAAACACAGAAGCATCTCAAAGCACAGCTTTGTTAAGGAATGGGACATTTCAGAAAGAACATGTCACTGCTTAGAGCGCTACACATGGCTGGTGCAACAGTGTTTGAGTGTCTAGTTAGTTTTCTCTGCATGCTACAGTCAAATTTAACAGGAAGAACTGTCAATAACACCCCTCTCCCATTGATGTCCTTAAGTTGCATCAAATTGAGTACTGTCAGCTTTATTTGTTCTGTTATTGATAGTTCTTCCAATTAAACTTGAACTATCAAATTATCATTGCATCAACCATGTATACATCTCCATTTTTGGGATGTTTATATGTGAATAAAAGCTAAAAGTAAATCTGTTCATCATATAAAGCTATTGTGTCCCTTCAGAAGACTTGGATTAAACTGCTTGGTTTATATGGATTTCTTTTATGATCTCTTTATGAATGTTTTGAAGTGTCAGTTTTGGTTGAATAGTTTTTAAATGGAGAGACAAAAATCTCTCAAATTTGATTAAAAATATCTTCATTTGTGTTCCGAAAATGAACAAAAGTCTTATGGGTTTGGAATGACATGAGGGTACGTAATTGATGACAGAATTTTCATTTAGGGGTCAACGAACCCTTTAAAGGATAATAGTTAATTCAAATCGTGTTTATTTGTATAATGCTGTAACAATACATATTGTTTCAAAGCAGCTTTACAAAAAAATGAATTTTTCTATGTTACAATTTATAGTTATCTGTTATCAGAGGTGACTGTGTCAAAGTAATATTTATATGGCAGAAATGTTCAGTTCTAAGATAGTACAAATCATGTAGTTAGTTAATGTCATGTGTTCAGTTAATCTGAAACACGTTAAATCAATATTTACATGTTGTGATCATAATTACATAAGGAAATATATTTGGTGGTTTTGTATGTTGATTCAGAGTAGGCATAATTTTAAGTCCTCACAGGGTGGGTGTCAGTCCTTCACAGGTGTTGGGGTAATCTGAAATATCATTCTCTCATAATTATGAAACACAGAGGTCATTATTATGAGTAAACATCTTGGAATAGTCTTAAATGCAATTAATCTTGGCTTACCAAGCCTAATATCTTATATTTCTATATTGCTTTTTAGGCGCTTCATTGGTTTGAACCCTGAGAGAGGAACAAAGGCCAGCCAGGTAAAGGTGGTATCCAAGAAGACAGGGAAATTTGTCCATAAAAAGGCTGCAACTGTGAATCCCCATGTGGCCACCCACATTAAAAACCTTTTGGACTTTGAGTAGGGCTTTGTTCAGTAATGCAAATTCAGAGCGTTGAGTTCTGCAACTATAGTAGATGTTCATGTGAAGTAACAGCATCCTGTTCTACAACCACATCTGCGTGCAAACTCGCAGCATTCTGTTTGGCAACAAGATGTTCCTGTGAAGTCTGCGCAGTGTTCTGCAAATCAGTGTTCATGTGAAATCACAGCACTTTGTTCTGGAACCACATCTTTATGTAAACTCAGCATTGTGTTCTGCAATCACACAATTAGCAAACGGCATCTGTGTCGAAAACAATTGTCTTGTATTTTACATGTAATCTACGAAGAAGTTTAATGTACAGTGAACTTTAAAATGAACTTTGCCGGATGCGAGCGGCACGACGCGTCGCGACAAATGGCAATATAATTTAAGGGTGTGTGTTTATTCATCTGTGAGAATAAATAATTGTGCCCTCACGTGCTATCTGAATTATTAGAAATTGGACATCGGAAGTCATATTTACGAACCCGGAATGATACCCAAGGCCGAGGTCGAGGCCGAGCCCCGAGATGGGTGGGGCATTAACTTTAAACGTGACGGAGAAAGCCGCTAATCCCCCATTAATCCACATCAACTACACTGCTTTGTTTTACTGATAAAATCGATAAGCATTTGAAGCATATTAATCAAGTTAAACAGAGATTATACTCCCTACTGAACCTATACAATAGTGATACATTAGTACTGTGTGTTCAGGCAGCCTTACTCTACCAGATGATCTATACTTGCAAACATTTAATGTAGTTGTTCCAAAATAAATTAACTGGTCAAATTTCAAATCAATAAGATCAGTATATTTATTCATATTTGGAAAAAAAAAAATCTATTGCTGACATTAACATTTCTAACATACACTGTACAAAATAATGCGCTGGATTTACATAAAAATATAGTGCATCATTTTTGCAAGCCACTTATTAAGCATATTCCACATGGAAGTTTAAGCAATATTATCTAAAAAAAACAAACCTTAGTTGGCAGTACCCAAATTTATGAGTTTCCCCACCAAAGATTTTACTTAAAATACTGTCATGTCAATAAATAGATTTAAGCTTTTTAAACCTAAGAATTTAGGTTGTGTGTGTATTTTGGTATGTGTTTGTATGTTGGAACGTGTGTTTGTGTCCATGTTGTCTTTATATGTGTTAGGTGTTTGTGGACTGTGCAACGTTGTGCACTATATTCTAGTGTTCAACAGGCATTTGACAAAAACTGTGGCTGGAAATAAACATCACAGCAGCCCAGCTAACATCTGAACAGGCAAATGTATGTGAGAGAGAGAGATATTCAATTAACTGTGGAACAATTAACAACAATAAGTATCATCATGGGTAAAATGTGTGTGTGTATGTGTGTGTGTGTGATTGGCGGTAGTACGTTTGTATGTGTGTGCATCACTATGTTTGATACCTGTTGGTATAGTGTTGAGTATGTTTTTTATGCAATCTATGTGGTGCTGTACGCGTGTATGCTAGCATATGTGTGTTTTGTGGGCCTTGTATTGGTCAGTGCTATGGCATTTAGTATGCTTTTGCAATATCAATGTCAGGAAATATGCATCAAAGCAATAACAAATAACAATAACCAGCTACCACAAGCATCAACTTGACTATTCAATGAGAATCATTTTAACTGAACAACTTGTTCTTCAAAGACAGAATCTTTGGTGAAAGTTTGTCACTGTCTAGCTCAAGCAGAATTTTCTGGAAAAATTCAAATGTATACCTAAGTGTTTTAGGGTAACTCAGGTTCACAGCATACATCAGGCCAAATAGGGCAACACAGGCCTTTGCAACACCTGACAATCCTGACAGCACCTGAACACCTTCCAAGACTATTCCTGCCTCTAAAGGACTGCCATCTGCCGAGCCCCCTTTTGTGACAATCTTCAGTGTGTGTTGTGCAAGGTCATCTTGGCTTATTTGACCATGGATGTCCTGAAACAAAACAATTGAATAATAAATGTATGCGGTCCTATTTGTACACCTGTATGTACTAATACTAAATACATACACAACTGAACTTATTGATCAATGGAGCTATGCTGACAGACTGTTAGGCTAAAGTTAAAATGCCACTGATCACTGAGCAACGTCTTGTAACTTCACAGATAAAATTAAGAGAAAATGTATTCCTTTATCATATTTGTTGCTTGGGGACAAGGAGGAGTATGCAAAAATTCCTCCATATTGGTGTGAATCACATAAATGCATACAGGAAGCATCTGGTTGCATTTGGGTGTAACCAGTTATTGACACTAAGCGGGCAATCATTTTTTTACACACTGGGTATTATATAACATGAAGCGTCACTTTTATGCATGCATAGGTTTTGGTTAAATATTTTCACACTGTAGCACTGTAGCACTGCAAAAACAGAAAAGTAACCATGTTCACTAACCGCGTAATGTGCAATGAGATGCTCAGCATTTTCAGAGAGGTATATATGCATTTTCAAGCAGTATATATCAACCTCTCTACACTTGTCCACGCCATCATCCTGAGGGCCAGCAGACAAACAACAGCTTGTCAATGACAAAATGATAGTATGCACTACACATCACACTGAACACCCATAGCTTAATAGCTGAAAAGAGGTATGTTGGATTTCCAGCAAATGATACCTGGTCCAGTAATTTCATAAAATTACAGATTTTTGATCTCAAAGAAAGAGAGAATTAACAATGTCAACTCCAATTTCTAATGCATTACAATGATGTTGTCAAATACACCAATACCACATACCACAGTCAATTTCCATTACTAACTAAATCTGCCAACAGCAAAAGGACATTCAAGTGCATGAATGAAATACAAAATCCCTCTGCACAATATAAAACTTTCAACAAAATACCCGAGTGCTATGAAATAATGCAGGCCATCTTTTCACCAGCTGCTCTATGGCTAGGCTGTCCTATTTCCTTCCTCCAACTTGAAAAAGTTCTAGCCATCATCTCATTAACAATCTTCCAATTATTCCTAATGTTGACCTCCCTAAGAAGTTCTACATGGACTTTCTCAAGACTCTGGGTCGTTTCTCCAGGCGGGAGTGGGGGGGATCCAAGATTTTCAATTAATGCCTGTGCAACAGCGCATATCTGTTTGCTGGTGGGATATGCACAATGCTGGAACATTTTCTTAACTAGTGTGTCAGCAACCTGAGATTTCACATTGTGATCATGGAGAAGAACTCCATTTTTGTGGAGATTTTCATTCCCAGACTTCAGAGTCAGCTCTGTGTCATAAGGAAATTGAGGAATTTCAAAACAAGATGGCCAATGTTGTGATCGCAGACCAGGACTTTTTGGAGGGGAAAGCAACACGGTGTCATTTGATGATCTAAACGAAACTGACGAGACAGCTGATGAGGCATCTGACGAGGCAACTGACGAGGCAACTGACAAGGCATCTGACGAGGCAACTGACAAGGCATCTGATGGTGGTGAAATGCTCTCAACTGTAGTTAGAGTCACAAACATAAGGCACAGGCACGACATAAACCACTTTAATGGTGTCTTTGTCATTAAGATCTGTTGGTGCAGTCAAAGAGAAAAAATCCCCAAACTCTGCATCTTTATAATGCAGAGCAAAAGTTCCAGTTAACTGAAATGTCTCTCTGACCACCATCTCCAGTTCTTGAATTGTATGCGGAATCCCAGAAGGAAGGTTGAGTTTGCGAATATCATGCTCATCGATAATCACACATAACTTTGCTGATCAGACCTTGTCGGAGTCTCTAAAAAAAAAGGTAAAAAAAAAAAGAGAGCAAAACATGATTTAGCATACATAACATGTTTTTACAAAACCATTAGGAAATGTCAGATATGCTGCTGATTTTTTTGTAAGGATGCACAATTCATAAAAATTAACCCAGCCTAGAAGAAAATGTTGAGATGAATTACAGACATAGCAATTAATTAATGTTATCTGATTAAACAATAAGTGTGGCTAAGTATTAGGCTAACCCACAACTGAACATTGCTTACCTAAAACAGAACACTGATGTGGCGCTTCAGGGTAACCATACATTTCCCCCCCACAGTGTATGCAGCTAATGGCACAACATCATTTAAGTCATTCTGAACAAGGAATTCAGGATGTCCCAGTGCTTCCAGCTGAAACGATCTCATGTGCTCATCATACCAGGCCCTATGGGTCTTCACTACAACAATAACAATTTGGTGTATTTGCATAAAATCAGTGAGCCCTGCAGTAGAGCCATGGGCCAGAATCATACCGGTGCAATATTTTGTTCCATGACAGAATGCTGTTTTAGCCAAGTGCACTGATGTCTGGTTGGGGAATCTGCTGTGTATTGCTTCCTGTATATCAACCTTTAACAAATCCAAAGGTACAACAGAAACATGTGACACAGAGAGGGCTGGTTTCATAGAACTACAGTTCTGTGACTGATAAGCCATTAACAGCTGATGTTTCACTGCAAGAGACAGCAAAATGTTCCTAAATGAATTTGTATGCCGTACCACATGTTTTAAAAAAACGCATCGTCCACATACACTATATTACCAAAAGTATTCGGTCACCCATCCAAATGATCAGAATCAGGTGTCCTAATCACTTGGCCTGGCCACAGGTGTATAAAATCAAGCACTTAGGCATGCAGACTGTTTTTACAAACATTTGTGAAAGAATGGGCCGCTCTCAGGAGCTCAGTGAATTCCAGCGTGGAACTGTCATAGGATGCCA
>CM041001.1:10656403-10694582 GCA_022985145.1 Pangasius djambal | reverse complement strand
GGGCTTGGCCCCTTAGTTCCAGTGAAAGGAACTTTGAATGCTTCAGGATACCAAAACATTTTGGACAATTCCATGCTCCCAACCTTGTGGGAACAGTTTGGAGCGGGCCCCTTCCTCTTCCAACATGACTGTGAACCAGTGCACAAAGCAAGGTCCATAAAGACATGGATGACAGAGTCTGGTGTGGATGAACTTGACTTGCCTGCACAGAGTCCTGACCTGAACCCAATAGAACACCTTTGGGATGAATTAGAGCGGAGACTGAGAGCCAGGCCTTCTCCACCAACATCAGTGTGTGACCTCACTAATGCGCTTTTGGAAGAATGGTCAAAAATTCCTATAAACACACTCCTCAACCTTGTGGACAGCCTTCCCAGAAGAGTTGAAGCTGTAATAGCTGCAAAAGGTGGACCGACATCATATTAAACCCTATGGGTTAGGAATGGGATGGCACTTAAGTTCATATGTGAATCAAGGCAGGTGACCGAATACTTTTGGTAATATAGTGTATGTTCGTTAAGAAAACAGTGTGTTAGTAAACATCTGACGTGCTCTTTGTGCTAGTACGTGTGTGCTCCTTAGGCGCTGAAAATGCTATTTAGGTATGTTCAAAGTGCTACGAGCTTGGCATAGTGGTTTTTCTAATAAACGCATATGTGCAAAGGCATGAAGTACATTTCAATGACATTTCAATGACGTCTTTAGGATGAAAAATGACGTGTGCAAAAGTGTAAATCGTGAAAAGAAATGTTTAGAACGTCAATACTTCACAAATATGCAATAACACTGCTATTTATGAGGAACCTCTAGGTGCTAATGCAATTGTTTTTTAGGCGATGAAAACGCTATTTAGACAGTTTCAAAGAGCTACGAGCTTGGGAAAGTGGTTTTTCTAACAAACATATATGTACACGTGCATGAAGTCCATTTCAATGACATTTATTGCATGTTTTGGATGAAAAATGACACAAGATATAATTGTTTATTTTAAAATGCATGCTTTGAAAATAACGTCTGTAAAAGTGAAAATCGTGAAAAATCATCTTTGGGACCTCAATACTTGTCAAATTTACTGTAACATTGTTATTTTTGACAAACCTCTGTATGATAATACAGTTGTGCTCTTTAGGCGCTGAAAACGCTATTTAGACAGTTTCAAAGTGCTACGAGCTTGGTAAAGTGGTTTTTCTAACAAACACATGTGAATGTGCATGAAGTACATTTTAATGACATTTATTGCATCTTTACGATGAAAAATGATACAAGGTCGTATCTTTAAGATAAAAGATACGAGTTTAAGATACGAGATACCAGATAAAATATTAAAATATTTACTTTGATAATAACGTGTTAAAAAGTGTAAATCGTGAAAAAAAAGGTTTAGACGTCAATACTTGTAAAATATACAATGACACTGTTATTTTTTGACAAACCTCTGTGTGCTATTACAATTGTGCTCTTTAGGCGATGAAAACTCTATGTACATTTTCAAGCGCTACTAGCTTGGTAAAGTTGTTTTTCTAACAAACGCATATGTACACATGCATGAAGTACATTTCAATGACATTTATTGCATCTTTAGGATGAGAAATGACACAAGATATAATTGTTTGTATTAAGATTTATGCTTTGTTAATAACGTGTGAAAAAGTATAAATCGTGAAAAAAAATGTTTAGAACGTCAATACTAAAATATGCAATAACACTGCTATTTACGAGGAACCTCTAGGTGCTAATGCAATTGTGTTCTTTAGGCGATGAAAACGCTATTGAGACAATTTCAAAGCGCTACTAGGTCGGCAAAGTGTTTTTTTTTTTTTCTAAAAAACGCATATGTGCACGTGCATAAAGTACAGTTCAATGACATTTGTTACACGTTTGGGACGAAAAATTATAGGACATATGATTTTTTATATTATTATAATAATTTAATAATAATGTGTGAAAAAGTCTAAATAGCGAGCAAAAATTTTTTTGAAAGTCAATACTCATCAAATATGCACTATCACACTGTGTTCTTAACAATACTCTTTGTGCAAATACGTGCGCACTCTTAAGGCGCTGAAAACGCTATTTAGACAGTTTCAAGCTTCAAGCACTTCAAGGTGAAGTGGTTTTTCTAACAAACGCATATGTGCACATCCATGAAGTCCATTTCAATGACATTTATTGCATATGTAGGATGAAAAATGACTATGAAATGTTTAGAAAGTCAATACTTCTCAAATATGCAATAACGCTGTTATTTTTGACGAACCTCTAGGTGCTAATACAAGTGGTTCTTTAGGCGCTGAAAACGCTATTTAGACAGTTTCAAAGCGCTACGAGCTTGGGAAAGTGGTTTTTCTAGCAAACACATAAGTGCACATGCATGAAGTCCATTTCAATGACATTTATATCATCTTTAGGATGAAAAATGAGACGAGATATAATTGTTTATATTAAAATGTTTTCGTTGACAATAACGTGTGAAAAAGTGTACAACGTGAAAAAAATGTTTAGAACGTCAATACTTCTCAAATATGCAATAACGCTGTTATTTTTGACGAACCTCTAGGTGCTAATTACAAGTGTGTTCTTTAGGCGCTGAAAACGCTATTTAGACAGTTTCAAAGCGCTACTAGGTCGGCAAAAGTGTTTTTTCTAAAAAAAAAAAAATGTGCACGTGCATAAAGTACAGTTCGGTGACATTTGTTACACGTTTGGGACGAAAAATGATAAGACATAATTTTTTATAATATAATAATAATTTAATAATAATGTGTGAAAAAGTCTAAGTTGTGCGAAAGTTGTGTTCTTAACAATACTCTTTGTACTAATACAAGTGTGTTCTTTATGCGCTGTAAACTCTATTTAGACAGTTTCAAAAAGATACGAGGTTGGCAAAGTGTCTTTTCTAACAAACGCATATGTGCCCATGCATGAAGTCCATTTCAATGACATTTATTGCATCTTTGGGATGAAAAAACTCCTCTGATTTCTCTCATCAATAGTGTGTTTCAGCCTGCAGATCCTTGGCTCACAGGATGTTCTTTTGATTTTCGCACCATTCTGTGTAAACTCTAGGGAATGTTGTGTGTGAAATTCCCAGAAGATCAGCAGTTTCTGAAATATTGAAACTTGCCCATCTGGTACCAACATCCATGCCACGGTTAAAGTCACAGAATTTTTTTCCCCCATTCTGATGTTTGATATGCACATTAACTGAAGCTCTTGGCCTGTATCTGCATGACTTTATGCACTGGGCTGCTGCCTTATGATTGCCTGATTTGATAACTGCATAAATTTTCCTGCTAAGGTGAAAAAACATGAAGGCTACACATAATTTTTCCCTCAACAAGATACAAATTGTTCAAAGACAGTACAAATATTCACAATAATATAACACACTACCATGTTACATTAAGGTGGCAACTGCAAATGTTTCCCTCTTTGAAGTGTAAAGCTTTGATATGTTCTATAAACTATGCTTTTTGGCTGATTTTCTGTCCCTGCGGTGTGAATAATAATAATGACCTAATTGTTAACTTACTAAAATAACTTTTTATTATGTAATTTAGTTATCTTGACTCAGTCCTATTAAATAGAATTAATAGAATAAATTAAAACCAGTGGATTTAAAAGTTACATTGTTTTAAGACCAGGCAGAATAGGAGAAAAGTGCTTTGAAAGATGAGACTACTTCAGTTGTTAAAGGAGGACAAGACCTATCTTCAGTCTGAATTGTCTTGTAAGGAAGATTTTATCTAGGAACTCATTTCTACCAAGAAAGAGGAAATCTCTCGTCCAAGTGGCCTGACAGCTTTTTCAAACTGTCTAAATAGCGTTTTCAGCGCCTAAAGAACACACTTGTATTAGCACAAAGAGTATTGTTAAGAACGCAGTGTGATAGTGCATTTTTGATGAGTATAGAATTTCTAAACTTTTTTTTTTTTCGCACAATTTAGACTTTTTCACACATTATTATTAAATTATTATTATAATATAGAAAGGTGGGTGGTGAGGTTTTTGACTTCTTATGATGTTAATGTAATAATCACTATCTTGTGGCCTTCTGAGGTTAAAAATCTTTGTTGTGCCCATAAGGTATGACTCAGTCTCAAAGAAAACCCAGCCACTTGAAAAGTCTGGTGAATCGGATGATGACTCCTCTGTACTGTCTGATTCTTCTGTGGAACTCCCAAAGAAGCCCACAGTGCGGAAATACACAAGGCAAACCCAAAAGTGACTACTCATGTAGTCACTTTTGGGTTGTAGAGGTAATGAAATATCATGTAGAGGTAATGAAATATCTGTTTCAAAGAATATGAAGTATCAGGGATGCACCAAAATTTCAGCAACTGAAATATCACTGTCAGTTGTATAGGAACTACAGTATTTCATGGTTTGTGACGACATCAGATTGTCAAAGAACAGTCATCTTTATAATCTTTAGAAATACATTCATGCAACCATAAGACTGACTAATTAAGACCTATAAATTAGTGTATAATGCATTATGAGCATGGGCTTCATAAAAAGTGTTACCAAACTTATTTTTTGTGGCTATGTTAGTATAAAGTCTAATTTTATGTTAATTACATTACTAAAACAAACCATAATTTCTACATTTTTGTTTAGCTCGGGGAACAGGCTTAATTATCATCAGGGAGGTTCACAAAGTACTCCTCCAGGTTCTGTAGATCATGGCCTGAGTGATCTGTCATTAGATGTACAGCACATCCCCATGTAGAATTGCTATTAATTGCCCACCTGTTTACTTTGAATAATGTATGCTAACAATTATTTATTTATTTATTTATTTATTTAGGAATGTGATTGCATCACCCTCGCCTTCACCGGCACCTCGCACCGGGGCACGCAGGTGTCGTTCACTTTTCAGTGCGATCGAGAATCATACTGAGTAAGTGTACAGACATTATATTTTATAGATGTAATTTTGTTTATAGCATCATAATACAAAAAGTATATATACTTGTATGATATTACTAAAACTTGTGTCTTTATGCATGATCATTAGTGATTGATGATGATGATGATAAAAACAAAATAGTTTCTTTTATTGTGTTATCAGCATGCTCATATCTTTTTTTTTTTTTTTTTTAAACGGACGTGACAGTGAAAATGATCAGCAGCCTGTTCTAAACAGAGCAAAGGCAAAAAAACAGGCAAGATACAACAGTATTCCATGGCATGGAAAACACAGACTGATGATGACACAGTTCCACAGACTCTGTGATTCCTGCCCGCACGAGAACCTGGACCACAACTGAGGTCTGCTGACTCACATTCTCCCATAAGTCTATTCAAACTGTTTTTTTTTTCAGAGAGTGCTGTGTCAACTCTTTGCCACAACACCAATGCTCAGGCTGCCAAGGCAATTGCAAAGGGACACAAATATAAATGGACAGATGTAAACATCAGTGAGATGTACCACTACATTGGCCTCATATTTTACATGGCCATGGTGAAGTTGAGCTCCATCACGGACTACTGGCGACAGAGCAGTATTTTCACAGTACCTTTTCCAGCTACAGTTATGCCAAGTGATAGATACCGGACAACTTCATGGAATGTGCACGAGTCACCCAGATGCAGACAAAGAGAATGACAGAAAGAGGGGCACATCTGAACATGATCGTCTGTTCAGGGTTAAACCTCTTATGGACACTATCCGTCTAGCTTGCAAAGCCATCTATCATCCTAAAAAAAATTTAGCTGTGGATGAGAGAATGGTGGCATGCATAGCAAACACTGGAATAACACAGTACATGAAAGCCAAGCCAACTAAGTGGGGGTTCAAGTTGTTTGTTCTTGCTGATTCCTCAAATGGATACACTATGGACATTTCTGTGTACACAGAAAAGAGCAACTATCCCACAGGCCATGGACTGTCATATGATGCTGTGACATCTCTTTTGGACTGTAATGTTTTAGGCTCTGGGTACCATGTGTACACGGACAAGTTCTACACAAGACCAAAGCTCCTAAAAGACTTGCTTTCCATTAACTTTGGTGCATGTTGGACTTACAGAGACAACAGGAAGGACTGCCCTTGGAATGCAGATAATTCACTCTCTAAAAAGTCTGCTAGGGGATCCATCAGGTGGATTCGGGATGGGCCTCTTGTATTTGTGAAGTGGATGGACACACGGGAGGTATCTGTCTGTTCTACCATCCATTCTGCTTATACAGGAGACACTGTGCAGAGGAGAGTGAAATCACAAGGTACATGGAAGACAAAGACATTTCTATGTCCTACACCTGTGACTGCATACAACCAGCACATGACCTGTCTGATCAGCTGCTACAGTACTACACTACACAGCACAAAACAATAAAGTGGTACAGAAAGATTTTTCTACACTTCTTGGACATTGCTGCCAACAATGCTTTCATTGTGCACAAAGAGCTATATAGTAACTTAAAAGAGTTTATGGCACAACTTATCACAGAGCTTTGTGGTGTCTCACAGAAAGTAGTGACCAGAAAGGACCAGTAGTGACCATGTACCAGTTCCAGGAACTGACCTGACCTCAGATGCCAGGAATGTTGCCTCTGCTGGTTGCATTTCAAAGCAGTGCATGGTAAGAAACAAAAAACACCATGGAAATGCCAGGCATGCGATGTGCACCTATGTCTTCAGTTGAACAGGAACTGCTTTCAAGAGTGGCACAGAGATGTGTGATTGTGTATAGGGTGTAAGAGTGGGCTTTTACACACCTTACACCCTTTTTATTTGCACTGTTCCTGTTTGCACTGTACAACTACATGTTTCATGTGTAAATTCTAGTATATCTATAATATACTGGACATTTTCAGTGAGTAGGTTATGCATAGGGTGTAAGAGTGGGCTTTTACAAACCTTACACCATTTTTTTTTTATCTTGCACTGTTTTACCCTGAATGTCTGTTTTTGCACAGTTTTGCCCTGAATGTATCTTCTGTACCACTACATGTTTCATGTGTAAATTCAAGTATATGTCTTAAGTTTTATGTAAAGTACATGTATAAGACAACTCTTTCAGTATGTTTGCTATGTGTAGGTTTATATACACTCCTGTGTTGTTGTTTTTTTGTTTCTAAAAAAACAAACGAATAAGCTGTTTACATGCACTCACGAGTGAATCTTGAGTTATTTTGCCTGACAGTTAAATATATTCTAAATAAACTACATTTCTTTTTTCCTCACATTCTTTCTTGTAGCACTTCCCTCTCAGTCACATACCTGACTGAAAGGCTCATTATGCAGTTCATTAGGCGGGTCTCTGTCTTCTCAGGTGTGAATCACTGCATTATGCATGATCATTCATGCCTCCTCGCATATGGACTTTCTATACAAAAAGTGTCTTAGAAAATTTAAATCAATATATTTTTTTCTCTGAATGAGTGAGCAGGATGATTTTCACATCATTTTGAAGCAAAAATTCGAGGCTACAAGATCTAGTTCTCAAAAATCTTGGGGACAAATGTTTTGAATGAGTTTTATGGCCTTATTTCAGTAACTTTTGTTTGCTGTTTTTTCAATAACCACGCATAACTGTTATTTTCTCCAAAATACAAACTTCTACATATATGCTGTTCACATATTATTGTAGCCCAGTTTGTGCTGATTACAGTGTAATCAGACTTTACCCATTTATATTTTTATAAGCAAGTGAAAAATGCACAAATGTCAGGGCATGTCAAAACTTCTCCAGGGCCCCAAAACGCATTTAATTCTAATTAAACAATCATTTTTCATATCGTTTAAATTCAAAACAAAGTGCAAAACCTATCCTAAATGTATGATTCAGAAGAGCAGGTATATGTTTGCATGCAAAACAACTTTCTTGAAATCTCAGGCGCTTGAAACTTGCTAGAATGCATTTTCAGCCCCTACTGTGCACAAATCTTTAAGCTGAAAGGTGCCTAAAAAACAAGTGTGTTAGTGCATATTTGATGAAAAGTATCATTGTATACACGAGTTTTCACTTTTATAATTTTTACACTTTATTATCAAAATATGAATTTTAATGCAAACAACAATTTTTCATACCATTTAAAGTGCAAAACCGATCTAAAAAGTATAATTCAGAAGAGAATGTATATGTTTGCTAGCCAAACAACTTTGCTGAAGCCCTAGAACGCATTTTCAAAGGCTAACGTGCACACACGAGTAAGCAAGTAGGCAATGTTTAAGAAAAGAGTGCGTTAGTGCATTGTTTAGATGAGTTTTCACTTTTTATAATTTTTAACACTTTATTATCTCAATATGAATTCTAATATAAGCAATCATTTTTCATATCGTTTAAATTCAAAACAAAGGTCAAAACCTATCTTATACATATGACTGAGAAGAACACGTGTATGTTTGCATACAGAACAACTTTGCTGAAGCCTTAGGCGCAAAGCTGGAACGCATTTTCAGCGCCTACCATGCACTAATGTGTAAGCACATAGCCATTGTTAGTGCACATTTGATGAAAGGGATTGTCCTATACATGAGTTTTCACTTTTTGGTCTGTTTAAGACTTTTTCAAAATTAGAATTTTTCATTTTTCATACCTTATTTATTCCATACTAAGATAAGTACCTATATTAAGCATATGATTCAGACAAGCACTTATATATTTGCATGAAACACGTCTTTGCTGAAGCCTTAGGTGCTTGAGTTTTGCCTTTTTGAATCTTTAACACTTTTCTGAGTACCTTTTTACACATGACTTTTCACTTTTTTGACTTTTTGCCACTTTATTATCAATATATAAATTTAAATATAAACAAGAATTTTTCCTCAAAACAAAGTAAAATACCTCTTTCAAACGTATGATTCGGACAAGCACGTAAATATTTGCGTTAATGGCCTTAGGCGATTGAAACTTGTGTAAGCATTCGTTGCGAAACCAGTGTGTTAAGGCATATTTGATGAAATGTACCTTTCTTCAAGAGTTTTCATTTTTTGACTTAACAATTTTTTGTATATAAAAAAATCTTTTTTCATATCATTTTTCATCAAAAAAAGTGAAAAATCTCTATTAAATGTATGATTTGGAACTTCTGGTAGTTAGACGTGACAAAGTTTCTGCTCTGAGTATTTCTTCTGCTTTTTACTTTTTATTTTTATTTTGTTGTGTGTGTGAGATACACCTGGCATCTTAGCATGAGGTTTATATTCTTTTAATTAAGTCCATTAGTGACCCAGTATGCCAAAAGCCAATGCAGAAAAGACTGCAGACGCCACCAAACAAATTGCGCAAGCAGTCATGGCTGCACTGGGCCAAGGAGGATGATATCTATGAACTCCTCGGCTATTAGATAATAGATCACTGTGCCCATAATGGAGATTCTCTCCCAGTTGAAATCCTCTAGTTCGGCTGTGAAAACATTACAAGTTCAGGAGCAAAAGCTGAAGAAAGTTGAAGAATCCCTCACTGATGAGGATGGCCATGTTATTGCCCTGGAAGCAAAGAGTGCAGCACTGGCAAAGGACAATGAGAAGATGAGGATGAAACTCAATGACTTAGAAAATCGCTCTAGGAGGATTAATGTGTGAATAATCTGCATTCCTGAGTGCCTGACCACTTTTCAAGAGTTTTTGCTCATAATCTTCAGGAAAGAGAGTTTTGTGAAGGTCCCGGTGGGCCACAGAACTCATCACTCCCTAGCCCCTCTACTGAAAGAAATTATGCCCTGAGGTCCTTTATCATCCGAAAGCATGACTATTAGACGAGGGAATTAATTCTTTGACATGCACAAGAAAAAGGGCAGCTTCTGAATAATGGCTCTTGGATTCATTTCTAAGTGCGGAGTTCACCAGACGGTGAGCAGGTTTCAACCCAGTCAAAGTTCAACTCAAGGAGACTGGCATCGACTTTGGCCTGCTCTTCCCTGCACGCCTGTGGATTAGCTATAAACTGTACGAAACATTTCTTTGATACCCCTCAGTAAGCTATAGAGTTTATAATAAGCGACATAATATTGGTTTAATACATTGTTGACTGTCCAATGGATATATATATATAGACTCACCCTTGTTCCCATAAGACAAAGCTCACATGCAGTGTCCTGCAAATAATGGAGGATATGGACAGTCAACATTATGAAAGATGCATTTTGTGATTCAAGTCAGAACTGTATATATTTGAGATTGTTCCTGGTGTTTGCTCATGTATAAGGGTGATGACATGCTCTTTCTATGTATTCTATTGTCAATAACAATAATAATAATGTTTATTATTAGTAGTAGTATTTTTTATTATTTTATTTTTATTTATTTATTTATTTATTATATATTTAATTATTAATACTTTGTCAGTTCAGTTCACCAGAGCAGAAATGATACCTGGTAAGTGATGGCATGCTATAAAGCAGTAGTTTTTTTTTTTTTTGGTGTTTATTATGTGGGTTTTGGAATGGGGCAGGGTGGTGTTAAATGTGTTTCAAGTTTCATCATCAGCTTTCAATCAGCATCTGTTGTTAGTAAATATGTATGTACTTAGGGTGTACATTGTTTGCGTAGCATACTATGTGTTTGGTTTACTCTGTTTTATTTTAGTCAACTTATTGTCTGTTATCTACAGATAAAATGTCCAAGCTCCAGATAGCTGACTTAAGTTTTGGAACCTGGAACGTTAAAGGTATGAATAATCTAATCAAGAGAAATTTTTGAAGATTTTGTCTCACCTGTGTCTTCTAAATGTGGCGGTCACATATTTGCAGGAAACACACATTATGGAAGTGGATGTATTGAAGCTTGAACAATGTTAGGAGGGGCAGGTATTCCATTCTTGTTTTAACATGAAGAGTAGATGTGCTGCTATTCTCATTAGAAAGGATATCCTGTTCACTTGCAGCAACATTGTCAGAGACTGTGTCGGAACTCAGAGTCCCTCCCTGAGTGGACACATTCTCGGGTGGACTGAACAATCTGCTAATTACGTATATGTCTCTTATTGTACTCACTCAGAAAATTCACCACAATGAAGAATTGCCAGTCGTTGGATGAGAAGAAGCAAACTTCTTTATTGCAGTAGCAATACAATACGTTCTAATGAGCTCAGAGAAGGTGAATTCCCTCAACGGTGACACAGCAATCTCAAGCATGAGAGTCAAATTCAAATTCCATTGCATACATACCCAGACGCCTGCTGGCACCACCCCCTTTTGGCCTGCCTATGTCAGTAATTTCCCATTATCTTCAGTTTAAACCATTTTGACTCCTCCTACTGGCATTTTGTCATTGTCTGTAGAATTTCCCCTTAATTTCCAGTTACCCAGACTTGTTGACCTGTTATCCAGACACTTCTGTTTTCTGAGACTCCACATCCTGTTTTTCTTGTCTGAAAAATGGGGTTCTAAACCACCTTTAGACTCCTCATCTTGTTTTGAGATGTTTCCTGACCCCTGGCCTAGTTAGTAAACTGCTATATAGAAGCCCTCGCTTCCTCTATTCACTCTATTGCTTTATTTTGTACTCATTCTTTTTATACTGAATCGACAACAGGCAGATGTACCTTCTGCCTTATGAAAGTTTTGCTTTATTCTCATTTTGTTCTTTTATGGCTGTGGCTATTTTATGCTTAAAATGCATTTTTCTTGACTATAGCAGCGCTTGCTTTTACTGCTTGTTTACATGCTCCTACTTATATTTTCTAGATTATGCGTAGTCATTATTACTATTTATGCTTGATTAACTTGTACCAAGAGATAATGTTTCTACCATATATTGCCCTAAAGCTAGCCTTATGATTAATCTTATTCTCTACTCTTACTTTAGCTCAGTTTCACAGACACACCGGATGTAACCTTCAGTGTGCCTTCTGTCACACCAACTGTCTGCTCTTGCAGCTGAGCTCGTCCATTTCCTGTCATCGCGTGTTGTGCGCCAGACTTCTACCTCTGATAAGAGCACACAAACCATAAACTACTTATGTCTCCTAATATAGTCAAATCTGGCTATTAAGCTGCCCATAAGATGATTAAACGATATTTCTATATTTTTCTCGACAACTGTAATGACTGATATGTTACTGTGGTAGGCTGGCTTTTTGGAAAACAGGTAATTCTGGTCAACATCTATGTGCCAAACTTTGATGATTGCAATTTATTCAGCATAGGCTTTGGGACTATTCCGTCTATTGATGACCATGCTTTGAAAATGGGGAGGGGAGGGCAATATGCTACGTCCCCTAATCCTAGTCTGTGTAAAGAAAGACTGTGTCTTCAGACCGAATTTTAACTATTGACAACTTCTCAGGAAGAGACAAGGTTGCTGAAGACCCGCCACAAGTTTATGAAAGCTAGCAAACTACTGGCTCATCAGGCTCACCAATCTGATATCTCCAAAATGATCAAATTTGATCCCTTTCTGGCTCTATGTTATACACTCTCCATGATAAATTACAGTTTTTTTTCAGTACTACTAGCCTTTGTACACTTCCGAATATTATAATAATCCTACTCTTGTTGAATCCTTTTTTGCGAAGCTAAATTTGCCCACTGTCAGTCTCAGCTCTGGACTTGGTAGCCCAATTAGGCAACAGGAAGTTATAAAAGATATGCAGAGCGGTAAGGCATCTGGGCATGACGGCTTCCCTATAGAGTTCTACATGAAGTTCTCAGCTTTGCTAAGTTCGCTTCTTGTAGTCATATATAATTAAGTTTTTGACAATGGCTCGCTCCCCCTGACTCTTACACAGGCATCACTTTTTCTCTTACCAAAGACAAGTATCCCACTCTCTTTGAATCATATAGTCCAATCTCGCTACTAAACGCTGATTTTAAAATAGTAGCTAAAGCCCTTGCGTTGTGTTTAGAAGCCATATGACCCAAAATAATCCACAATGATCAAACAGGATTTATTGGAGGGTGCAATTCCATCACATTACTTGTGACACACTCACACTCGGATACCGCAGAAGTCATTGTCTCCCTCTACAAAAAGCATTTGACCGGGTAGAGTAGGAATATCTTTTTTACGCTCTTAAAAAATTTGGCTTCCCTGCAAATTTTATCTCAGGGATTAGACTTTTATATTCTGCTCCAGTAGCCTTGGTTTGCACAAATAATGTTTTTTCTACAAAGCGTCAAGTCAAGTCAAGTGGAGTTTATTGTCATTTCAGCCATATACAAGTACATAGTGAAACGAAACAACGTTGCTCCAGGACCAAGGTGCTACATAAGACAAACACAGAACAACACAGAACTACAGGGACTACATAAATTATACGTAAAGTTCACAAGTGCAAACATGCAGACAGCACAAGACAGAACAAGACAGTACAATGACTACAACCCCGACTAGTACGCAGTTCTGTTTGAAAGTGACCTGTGACAATAGTGCAAATATTACAGAGTTTGATATAAATAGCTGAAGTAGTGTAAACATAATGGTATTATATTATGTGTAAATAGTAGCAGCAGCAGCATAAAACATGTGCAAAACATGTGTAAAACATGTCCCTGGAGGATGCTCAGTTGTGTGTGTGTGTGTATATGTGTGTGTGTGTGTGTGTTCCTTCCTTCAGTCCAGCTCTAGGTATTGAGGAGTCTGATGGCATGAGGGAAGAAACTATTGCACAGTCTGGTTGTTAGGGCCCGAACGCTCCGGTACCGTTTACCAGACGGCAGGAGGGTGAAGAGTGTGTGAGAGGGGTGTGTGGGGTCATCCACAATGCTGGTGGCTTTGCGGATGCAGCGTGAGGTGTAAATGTCCGTGATGGAGGGAAGAGAGACCCCGATGATCTTCTCAGCTGTCCTCACTATCCGTTGCAGGGTCTTGCGATCTGAGACAGTGCAATTCCCAAACCTTACAAGGGATGCCCGCTCTCACATTTGTTATAATCTCTATTGAGCCAATTGTCATATTACTACGTAAGCCTTCTGTTTTTATTGGCATTACCTAAGATGATATTGTGCATAAAATTCATTATATGCTGACGATGTCGTTTCTAATTCCACCTTGCCGTTACCTTTAGATACAGGCAATTTTAGAGGATTTCAACAAAGTCTCCGGCTACAAGAGTAATATGCACAACACGGACTATTTTCCTATCGTTATGCCTTCAGGGTTCAACTCGTTTGATATTCGCTTTAGAGTAGTACACGATTGGTTCCTATACCTAGGTATAACAGTCATAAGCTCATTTAATAGCTTGTTCAATACCAATTTTTTCCCCACTTTTAAAAGGTTGCCGGCGGGTTTTTAAGGAGTGGTCCACTCTGCCTTTATCTTTAGCAGGACATCTTAACTTGTTTAAAATGACCATCCTGCCGCGTTTTTTTTTTGTACCTATTCCCAAATATGGCTGTATTCATAAGAAAAAGGTTTTTTTTCAGGCTCCTAGGTTCCTTTCTTTGGGGAGGTAAAAGCCCTCTTATTAGAAAGTCTTTTTTTGCAGAGACCTAAGTGCCAAGGAGGGTGGCATTACCTAACTTCTTGCTTTACTACAGGGCAAGCAATATTCAAAAAGTCGTGCACTGGGTGTCGGCTTTGCACTGGGTGTCGGCTTAGGATTCGCAGTCAATCCTGGTATGGGTACAATGGGAGGAATCGGGCAGCAAATTTTGTCTTAAATCTGTCTATTCCCCATTTCCAATGTCAGGAAAGATTGCCATTGCATCAATAAATCCAGCAATTACGCACACTTTAAGAATTTGGTCTTACTTTAGGAAGCATTTTGGTCTATAAGCTGCCTCAACCGCAAGTTCCTTTGCATCTAATTGTTTATTTCCCGCGTCTTATATAGACACTACATTTTTTAATTAACGACATTTTCTGCTCTTTGGAAGAGTTCATGCATAATTTTGGCTTGCCCAAAACCCTTGTTTAGATGATGAGGAGTTTCCTAAAGACAGTATTCAAGTCTTTTCACCTACCCCCACGGTTATAGTAGAAGTCGGATAGTAGAGAACTTATTTCTCCCAAATATTCCCTTATAAGATACATAGACCTGCGAAGCCTAGATTACGTTAAAAAATTTTGACAACGCGACCTAAGCGGAGACTTAAAGGATATGGATTGGGAAAATGTGCTGTACCAAGTACATTCGTCATTACCACATGCCCTCTTTCAATTTAAGATACTTCATAGTTCATAGAGTTAAAAAACCAATAAAGTGAAAAGTCATGTGTACAGCCATACTTCTAATAAAATATGCTCTAACACACTCATTTCCTAAGCACTGCCTGAAAGCTTACACATCTGTGCATGTTAGGCGCTGAAAATGCGCTGGAGCAAGTTTCTTCAGCAAAGCCATTTTTCATTCAAATGTAAACGTGCTTGTCCGAATCATACATTTTATAGATTTTTCACTTTGTTTTGATGACATATGAAAGGAAAAAATTTTGTTCATAAAAAAAAATCATATTTTGATAATAAATTGTTAAAAATTACAAAAAGTGAAAACCTATGCATGCAACGATAATTTTCCGTCAAATATGCACAATCACACTTTTCTTAAGCAATGTCTATATGACGTATGATAAGAAAAATATTTGTTTATATAAAAATTATTTTGACAACATAATGTTAAAAAGTTCAAAAACATAAAACTCATGTGTACAACGATATTTCTTTATCAAATATGCATTATCAAACTCAATTCTTAAGCAATGCCTAAGTGCTTATGCATCAGGGCACGGTAGGCGCTGAAAATGTGTTCTAACATGTTTCAAGCGCCTAGGGCTTCAGCAAAGCAGATGCAACCTTAGACGCGCTTGTCCGAATGATACGTTTTACAGCAATTTTTTTTTACTTTGCTTAGATTACGTATGAAAAATATTTGTTCTTAAAAAACTTCAGATTTTGACAAAGTGTTAAAAAGAACAAAAAGGTAAAACTCATGTATATAAGGATACTGTCACAATTCTTAAACAATGCCTAATTGATTATACATCAGGGCACGGTAGTCGTTGAAAAAGCATTCTAGCAATTTTTAAGCATTCACGTCTGTGCATGTTAGGAGCTGAAAAAGCGTTCTAAGAAGTTTCAAGAGGCTAGGGCTTCAGCAAAGCCGTTTTTCCTTCAAATATAGATGTGCTTGTCCAAATCACCCTTTTTACAGCATTTTTACTTTGTTTTGATTACATATGATATGAAAAATAATTCTTCTTAAAAAAAATCATATTTTGACAATAAAGTGATAAAAGGTAAAAAAAATTAAAACTCTTGTATACAACAATACTTTTCATCTAATATGCACTATCACACTCAGTTCTTAAGCAATATCTATTTGCTTATGCATCAGGGCACGGTGGGTGCTGAAAATGCGTTCTAGCAATTTTCAAGCGCAATCAGGTTCAGCAAAGCAATTTCTGTAGCAGTGCCTAAGGGCTTCCACGTCTGTGCATGTTATGAGCTGAAAATGAGTGCTAAGAAGTTTCAAGCGCCTAGGGCTTCAGCAAAGCCGTTTTTATGTAAACATAGACGTGCTTGTCCAAATCACACCTTTTACAGCCTTTTTACTTTGTTTTAATTACATATGATATGAAAAATATTTGTTCTTAAAACATTTCATATTTTGACAACAAACTGTTAAAAAGTACAAAAAGTTAAAACTCATGTATACAACAATACTTTTCATCAAATATGCACTATCACATTCAGTTCTTAAAACATTATTGCTTATAATAAAATTTTTATTATGAGGTGTAAAAATTATAAGTAGTGAAAACTCATAAATACAACGATATTTTTCATCAAATATGCACTAACACAATCTTTTCTTAAACAGTGCCAATGTGCTTACTTATGTGTGCAGGTTAGGTGCTTAGCAAGTTTTAAGCGCCTGAGGCTTCAGCAAAGCAATTTTCAAAGCAAATATTTGCGTTTCCAAATCTTACGTTTAATAGAGATTTATCTCTTTCTTTTCAACACATGATATTAAAAATATTTGTTCATATAAAACTTCACATTTTGATTAAATGTTAAAAAAAATTATAAAAACTGAAAATTGTATACATGATACTTTTCATCAAACACACTAACACACTTTTCTTAAACAGTGCATTTATGTTTACTAATGTGTGCACGTTAGGCCCAGAAAAAGCGTTCTAGCAATTTTCAAGTTCCTAAGGCTTCAGAAAAGTTCTTTTGCTTGCAAACATCTGCGTTCTATTCTGATTGATACGTTTAAGATATGTTTTGCACTTTGTTTTTCAATTTAAACGATATGAAAAATTATTGCTTGTATTAAAATTCAGATTTTTATTATAAAGTGTAAAATGAAAGTGAAAACTCATGTATACAACCGTACTTTTCCTCAAATATGCAGTAACACTATTTTCTTAAACAATGCCTATGTGCTTACTCTTGAGGGCACATTAGGCACTGAAAATGCGTTCTAGAAGGTTTCAAGCGCCTAAGGGTTCAGGAACTTTGTTGTACTTGCAAACATATACGTGCTATTCTGAATCATACGTTTAGGATAGGTTTTGCACTTTGTTTTGAATTTAAACGAAATGAAAAATTATTGCTTGTATTAAATTTCAGTTTTTTATTATAAAGTGTAAAATGAAAGTGAAAACTCATGTATACAACGATACTTTTCATCAAATATGCACTGACACACTCTTTTCTTAAACAATGCCTATGTGCTTACTCATGAGGGCACATTAGGCGCTGAAAATGTTCTAGCAAGTTTCAAGCGCGTCAGGCTTCAGGAACGTAGTTTTACTTGCAAACATAAACGTGCTCTTCTGAATCATACGTTTAAGATAGGTTTAATAAAACGATTGTTTATATTAAAAGTACACATTTTAATAATAAAAAGTGTTAAAAATTATAAAAAAGGGAAATCTCATGTGTACAACGATACTTTTCATCAAATACGCACTAGCACAGTCGTTTTCTGAGCACTGCCTTTCATCTTACAAATTTGTGCACGGTAGCGGCTGAAAATGCGTTCTAGGGAGATTCAAGCGCCTAAGGCTTCAGTAAAATTGATTTGATTGCAAACATACACGTGCACTTCTGAATCATACATTTTAGATAGGTTTTCCACTTTGTTTTGCATTTAAGCAATATGAAAAATGATGGTTTATATTAAAATTCTGATTTTTATTATGAAGTGTAAAAAAGGTGAAATCTCTTGTATACAATGATACTTTTCATCAAATATGCACATTTGTTTCTTAAACAATGCCTTTCAACTTGCACTTTAGGCGCTGAAAATGCGTTCTAGCAAGTCTCAAGTGCATACGGATAAAGGAAAGTTGTTTTGCTTGTAAATATGTAAAAATTTAAACGATACGAAAAATTATTATTTATATTAGAATTTATATAGTGATAAGGTGTAAAAAATTATAAAAAGTGAAATCTCAGTATACAACCATACTTTTCATCAAATATGCACAAACAAACTCTTTTCTTAAACAATGCTCAAGTGCGTACTAATGCACATTAGGCGCTGAAAACGCGTCCTAGCAAGTTTCAAGCGCCCAAGGATTCAGGAAAGTTGTTTTACTTGCTAACATATACGTGCTCTTCTGAATCATACTTTTAAAATAGGTTGTGTACTTTGTTTTGAATTTAAACCATATGAAAAATTATTGTTTGTATTAAAATTCTTATGATACTTATCTGAAGTGTAAAAAAATTATAAAAAGTGAAATCTCATGTATACAACGATATTTCTTTTCAAATATGCGCCTAAGGCTTCAGTAAAGTTCTTTTCCTTGCAAACACATGCGTTCTATTCTGAATCATACGTTTAGATAGGTTTTGCACTTTGTTTTAACCGATATGAAAAATGATTGTTTATATTAGAATTCATATCGTGATAATAAAGTGTTAAAGATTATAAAAAGTGAAAACTCATTGTATACATGATACTTTTCATCAAATATTCACTTACACTCTTTTCCTAAACATTGCCTTTGTGCTTACTCATGTGTGCACGTTACGCCCAGAAAAAGCATTCAAGTAAGTTTCAAACGCCTAAGACTTTTTCTTCTATTCTGAATCATACGTCTTAGATCGGTTTTGCACTTTGTTTTGAATTTAAGCGATATGAAAAATGAATGTTTATATTACAATTCAGATTTTTATAATAAAGTGTAAAAATTATAAAAGGTGAAATTTCATGTATACAAGGATACTTTTCATCAAATATGCAGTAATATGCTCAAATATGCTCTTTTCTTAAACAACACTTATGTGCTTACTCATGTGTGCACTTTAGTCGCTGAAAATGCGTTTTAGCAAGTTTCAAGCAGCTAAGGCTTCAGCAAAGCTGTTTTGCTAGCAAACATATACGTTCTCTTCTGAAACACTTTTTAGATCGGTTTTGCACTTTATTTTAAATTTGAACTATGTAAAAACGGTTGTTTATATTAAAATTTATATTTTAAAGTGTTAAAATTACAAAAAGTGAAAACATGTATACAACGATACTTTTCATCAAATATGCACTAACACAATCTTTTCTTAAACAGTGCCTTTCAGCTTACTCATCTGTGCACGTAAGGTGCTGAAAATGCGTTCTAGTAAGATTAAAAAAAGATTAGTAAAAATGATAAAAAGTGAAAATTCATGTATACAGCCATACTTTTTCATCAAATATGCACTAACACAATGGCTTACACATTTGTGCAAGGTAGGGGCTGAAAATGCGTTTAGCAAGTTTCAAGCGCCTAAGTCTTCAACAAAGCTGTTTTCAATGCAAGTATATTCATAGGTGTCCAAATCTTACGTTTAATAGAGACATGTCTCTTTCTTTTGAAGTCACATGATATGAAAAATGTTTTTCATATAAAAATTCATCTTTTGATTATAAAATGCTAAAATAAATTATAAAAAGTGAAATCTCATTGTATACATGATACTTTTCATCATATATTTTCTTAAACAGTGCTAATAATAATAATAATAATAATAATAATAATAATAATATATGAATGCAAACATATACTTCCTCTTCTGAATAATACGATTCCACTTTGTTCTGAATTTAAATTATATGAAAAATGATTGTTCATATAAAAATGTATATTTTAATAATAAAGTGTTAAAAATATAATAAATACTTTTCATCAAATATGCACTAACCAACTAATTTCTCAAGCACTGCTTGTCAGGTTGCACGTCTGTGCACGTTAGGCGCTTAAAATGCGTTTTAGCAAATTTCAAGCGCCTATGGCTTCAACAAAGCCTAACGCTTTCAGGCAAACATATAAGCTCGTTTTTGAATCATACTTTTACTTGATATTTTTAAGTTTGTCTTTTTTTTGGCATTTGAAAAATATTTGTTCATATAAAAATTCATATTTTGATAGTGTTAAAAATTCCAAAAAGTGAAAACTCATGTGCACCGATCCTTGTCATCAAATATACACTATCACACTGATTTCTTAAGCATTTAGTCATTCGTTGAGAAGAGTCCAAATTTGATTAAAAGTACCGTTCTTCACATGATTTTTCACTTTTTTGACTCTTTAACACATTATTATCAAAATATGAATTTTAATATGAAAAATGATTGTTTATATTAAAATTCATATTTTGATAATATGAATTTTAATATAAAATATGAATTTTATATTAAAATTCATATTTTATATTAAAATTCATATTTTATATTAAAATTCATATTATCAAAATATGAATTTTAATATAAACAATCATGTTTCATATCATTTTCCATCATAACAACTGGAAAAACCTTTATTAAAAGTATGACACAGAAGTGCTTGCATGTGTTTGTATTAAAAATGGCTTGCTCAAACGCATTCTCATCCTAATGTGCATACTTGTGTAAGCACACAGTCATTCGTTGAGAAAAGAGTGTGTTATTGTATTCGTATGATTTTCCATCATAACAAAGTCAAAAACCTCTATTAAACGAAACGTATGACATGGATGTACATGTATGTGTTTGCATGAAAAACGGTTTTTTCAGCGCCTAATGCGCACTCTTGTGTGAGCACATAGACATTTGTTGAGAAAAGAGTATTAGTGCATATTTGCTATTTAAAAAAAAAACTTTCTCCACATGATTTTTCACGTTTTTGAATTTTATGCCTTTTTAAAAAAATAATAAAAAAATCAACATAAACAATCATGTTTCATAGGATTTCCCTGACTTTATGACGAAGTGAAAAACATCTATTAAACTTGCAGGTGTTTATTTGCATGAAACACGCCTTTTCCTGAAGGCGTAGGGGCTTGAAACTTAATTGCTAAAACGCATTTTAAGCGCCTAAAGTGCACACTTTTGTAAGCACATAGGCATTCGTTGAGAAAAGAGTCAGTTAGTGCATATTTGATAAAAAATACATTTCGACACATATCATTTTCCATCATAACAAAGTGAAAAACCTTAAATGTATGACACGAACGGACATGTTCATATTTGCATGAAAAACGTCGTTCGTGAATCCTTTGGCGCTTGAAACTTAATTGCTGAAATACATTTTCAGCGCCTAATTTGCACGCTTGAGTAGGCACTTAGATATTCGTTGAGAAAATAATGCATATTTGATTAAAAGTACCTTTCTTCACATGATTATTCACTTCGTTGACTTTTTAACACTTTATTATCAAAATATGAATTTTAATAAACATGATCATGTTTCATTTTCTATCATAACAAAGTTTTTTCACTTTTTCACCCCAATACAGACGTGCACATATGTGTTTGAAGGAAAAGCGGCTTTCCTGAAGCCTTAGGCCCTCGAAACTTGCTAAAAACGTATTTTCAGCGCCTAATGCGCACTCTTGTGAAAGCACAAAAGCATTCGTTGAGAAAGTGTGGTAATGCATATTTGAAGAAAAATACCTTCCATGATCTTTCACGTTTTTAACTTTTCAACACTTTAGTATCAAAATATGAATTTTAATATAAACAATCACGTTTCATATCATTTTCCACCCTAACAACTGGAAATACCTCTATTAAAAGAACTACACAGAAGTGCATGTTAGTTTTTGCATGGAAAATTGCTTTCCTGAATTCTTGAATCTTGCTTAAACGCATTTTCAGCATCTAATTTACACACCTGAGAAAACAGTGCGTTTGCTGAAAAGCTCCTTTCTCCACATGATTTTTCACGTTTTTGACTTTTAACAAAATATTAAATTTACTACAAACTATCATGTTTTTATCATTTTCCATTATAACAATGTGGAAAAACTCTATTAAAAGTATGCGAGGGGCGTGCATGTCTGTGTTTAAATGAAATATGGCTTAGCTGAAGCCCTTGCACCTTAAAACTTGCTAAAACGCATTTTCAGTGCCTAATGCACACACTTGTGTGAGCGCATACGCGTTCGTAGAGAAAACAGTATGGCAGAGCATATATAATCAAAACTACCTTTTTACACGATTTTCCACGTTTTTGACTTTATTAACTTTATTAACAAAATATGAATTTTAATGTAAACAATGATGCTTCATATGATTTTCCATCATAAAAAAGTGAAAGTGAGACCTCTATTAATCCTACACTGAAAAAAAAATTGGAGTAGGATTTACTTGAAAAAAGCTTGGAAACAATTTTAACTCAGAAAAGGCTAGTAAATTTACAAAAAATTTGCCAAGTAAAAGCCTATCCATAATTATAAGTTAAGTTTACTTGAGAATTCCCTGTAAATTTTATTGACTCTTTGTTTGTAAATTTTACTTAAGTAATGCTTATAAATATATTATGATTTATTGCTTTTTTTTTACATAAGAGTCCTAGTTATCTTTTTTAGTTATCCTGAGTAACCTTTACTTTAAATATTATTTAAAACATTATTTAATATAATTTGTAATGTATTACTACTGATGTTTTCAGTAAAAAAAAAAACACTGACATACATTTGAAACACTTGATAAAACAGATTAAACAAAGGGAATGATAAAACAAATGGACAAAAATGAATGGACACATTCATTAAGATTAACTGCTGTTGGCCAAAAACATGGCCAAAATGGTTCAGCATCTTTATCCTATCACAGATGTTTCAATGTTTTTTGTGTATATAACAGAAAAAACAAATTTAATTTGAGATGCTTAACTGTGATCTTACATACAACACTGTGATAAAACAAATAACCCTCTGCTTCTGATTTCTTTAGCAGCACTGCATTACTTACATTACACTGTATTACAATGTTTCTGTTAAACAGTACAATATATTACAAACTTTGCTCTAATTTACATTAACAGACCTTTTTAGAACATTCTCACTTGCAGAACAAATGAGCAAATGCAAAATGTAAGTGTTGGTGTCAAACAAAATGGCCAACTAGCAGACTTACATTAGTAGCTTTCTATGCAAAGAGCTAACATTTGGAGAAAATTTTAAAGCACCCAGCCCAAGAAAGATTTTCTGAAAGACTTCAAATGTGTTTCTCAGCTTTGGGGGATAGCGTAAGTTCAGGGAGTAAATGAAGCCCATGAGCAGAAGGCATGCATTTGTGAGATTCTTAAATCCCAACAGCACCTCAGTTCCCTCAATGATGATGACATCAGCTATGTTGGCATCTTCCTCTCCTGCAGTGCTGCTCAGTACAATGATCTTCATTACATGATTGGTGAAGCTATCTTTAATCTTGTCTCTGCTGACATCCTGTCAAATACACAAATAAGAGCAAAGTGGTTACAATACTGTACAGTAAGTTGCATGTTCTCTTTAATTTTATGTGATAAGTGACCCAGACAGAGATTTGGTCTCATCATCATTAAATCTGTTATTACATGAAGAAAGAAGGAAAAAATTAAGACAGACTAAATCCAGAAGAACTGTGTCTACAAGACACTTAAACTACCTGCAAAGCTACAGTACTGTAAAAAGTTTTAGGCACTTGTGTAAAAATTCTGTAAAGTGGGGATGCCTTTAAAATGCTTTCAGAAATTGATTTTCATTTACCTACTATTGACTAAATCAATAATTGGTGTGATCACCCTTTGCACTTAAAGCAGTTTTTGTCCTAGGTACGCTTGATATAGTTTTTCAGGTAGCTTTGCATGTAAGTATTTTAAGCATTTTGAAAACATTGCCACAGTTTTTCTTGATTTAGGCTGTCTTAGTTTTATCTCTTTCTTCATATTATAATAGACAGACTCGATGGTGAGACCAAATCTTCTGTGGAGCACCAACTGTTGTCAGACTACCTGTGCATACAAAAATCTCACTGTATTATTACAAATAATTGCAAAATGAATGGAATGAAGGAATGTAAACTGATATTTCATATACTGACAAACTACAGAACAAAGATATAAAAAGTATGAAACTATGAAAACACTAATATGCCTTAGACTTTTGCAGTACTGTACATATTTGAAGTCAAAACAAAATTTGAATTTATCCATTAATGTACCTGGTAGGCTTCAATGAGCTCCTCAGATGATTCTCCCAGGTAGGGAAGCAGGCAGCGAATCACAGCATCTTACTTATCTTCAACTTGCTGTTAAAAACAAAAGTAAATTGCAGTGAACATTAACAGGGTACACTTCCATCTTACAACTGCATATCTATAAAGTCAGGAAGCAGCAGGATATCATATGTGTAATATATACATTTACCTGGCTGAGTGAATCTAACACACTTCTAATTTTTATATAACAAATCCAGGAGCTTTGGGGTGTAGAGGTCCAGTGTTTGCAGAAAGGTTGGCTCCAGGGGAATTGTGGTTATCCTTCTGAACTTATTCTTTATCTAACACAAAGAAAAATAAATGTAACACATTTAAGATTTATTAGTCAAATAAACACTTTTTATTTTGCCAACCACACACACACACACACACACACACACACACACACACACACACACACACACACACAATATATATATATATATATAAACTAATTCAGAAGAAGTAAACAGCGCTGGTCCAGAAGAACTTCCAGTTTCATTTTTTTTTAAACATTTGTAACTGAATTAAAATTTTACACAAATACCTTTAAGATTTAATTATGTAGTATTTAAAAAATACAAAAATATGAAACCAGAAGTGCTGCTGGTCCAGTGTTTATATCTTGCAAAGTTTTATATATATATATATATATATACAGTATATACAGTATATATATATATATATATATATATATATATATATATATATATATATATATATATATATATATATATATACACACATAAAACATGTATGTGTGTGTGGTTGTATATGTGTGTATAATATATGTATGTATATCTATAAATCTGTGTCATACTGCAAGGTAAATCAGTGTTGTATATGCTGTAAGAAGTATTGCCAACTTACCTTGCATGAGCTTGAATGGTGAGTGCAATCTGTGGAACATACACTGCAAAAAATAATTCCATAACATATTTTACTTAAAAAGTTGTGTATTTAAATTTACTTAATTTGAAGCTATATTTGCAACAAAAGATACTGAGTTTTTACTGCTCTCATAATAATAAAGAAAGTCAACAAATAATTTTCGACGTTAATCTGGAATTTAGTAAACACTACTTAATTTTTTAAGAGCCTCTGGGACACCACGTGATATAATACGTAATTGAATTTGAAGCAAGTAAATTTGGGTCTGCCATTTTGGATGAGTGAAGCTCATGGACAAAGTGAAGATTTTTGTAAAAAGCTATTTCAAAGGTAAGTAACATTTAACATTGTCTTAAATCAGTAGAGGTATTCACTTTTAAACATTTTGTATATTCAAGTTTCTGTTCACTTAAAGAAGCTACACTTGCAATATACTATAGCTAGTAAACTACAGTATATTGGACCTGTACCTCAGGAATCTGAGCGGGCTGATGAAGCTGTAGCACCGGATCTATTAGATGCATAAGAGTAAACAAAGTAAAGTACCTTTGCCTCTATTGTTTATTGATCATTAATAAACTAGCTATAATCTATAATGCAGCAATCCTTACCAGCAGTCATAACATTTCTCGTAAAATCTTCGGGAACAAGTGGTGGATCGAGGCATAGGCGATGCAGAGCAGCAGTGTTGTCTAGGGCCACGCACTTGACCGACCCGTAGTTTTTCCCGAGCAGCTCCCTGTGCTTCATTTCAGCACTACCTCCCCCTTCTGCTGCGAGCTGTCTGTCTGCACAGGCACAGCAAAAACTGTTGGTTTGTGCATGAGAAGGCTTTTTTTATTATTTAGTTTTATTCATTTTTTTAAACATTGCTTTCATCAGTAAACGTAGCATAACTGGTTTAGCTCATTTCAAGGCAAAGTTGTTAATGATTTTATGCAAATGGTATTTTAAAAACAAATGACAGTAAATTAAGATTATTTATACAAAATGCTTCATGGGATACTCACTCACGGTGGGCACTGTGTTGCAGACCACTGGGTACAGATAATCGATGGAGAACATTTGAGAAAGTCTGGTACTTTGCCTTACAAAAATGCTCAGCTTTGGGACAGACTCAGCTTTTTAAGACTTTTAGTCTTTCTATTTCTATCTGTATAATCAAGGTAGTTTCTATCAAGGTAGTTTCTTTGTTAAGGAAGAATTAAAAAGAATACATAGTGTTCGTGACATCTGACTTGGATAGAGGTAAGAACATTTGCAGTGATTTTTTTTTTTAAGGTGATGTAGCAAAACTTGTGTGTGTCCATGTATTGCATAAATTCAGTGATCATTATGCCAGTTCTTAGCAACCAAATCCAAAACCACTGTCAAATCTTTTGAAGAGGACATTGTGCCAAAATATAAATATAATCTTGATTAAATGGTTCACCAGATCACAAGTTATTAAGCTTGTAGTATTTTTTTGTTGTTGTTGTTCTCTTTTTTTTCCTAGTGCCAAATGAAGTGGCTATGCAAAATTTGAAAAAAAAATACTAATTTGATCAATTAGTAGAACAGCTCCATTTTATTTCAGGAGAGGCATCAGCTCAAGCATTTAGAACTATTGTTGAACAAACTGTAAAGAAGCACAATTGTGTTGTTGATCCATCACTAATCACAGACTTGGTAAAAGAACTTTGCAAATCAGGTCCATTAAGCACAGCACTTGGGGCAGATGATCCCTTCAGCACCAGGTATAAAAGGAAAAGGTATTTTAAAGAAAACTTCAGTGTTGTTGAGCCTGTGGAGTACATCACTGATGCAAAGGGAAAAAGGAGTTTTCAGTATGTTCCACTTCTTAAGTCTTTGTCTGAACTCCTAAACAATGAGAATATTTTGAAAAAAGCTATTGAAAGCTTTGAAAACTCAAGAAATGAGGTGTCCAGATCAGTCATGCAGTACAAATCTTTCTATGATGGCACATACCTTAAAGACAACACATTTCTGGCTGGAGACGAATTTAGGGTTTCCCTGATTTTATATGTAGATGACTTTGAGGTCTGTAATCCACTTGGAACATCGAGAAAAAAACACAAGATAACTGCTGTTTATTGGGTGTTAGGAAACATACCGTCACATCTACGGTCTGATTTGACTTCCATTTATTTAGCAGTGCTTGGCCTTGGCAAGGCAGATGATGTCAAAACGCACGGTTATTCATTGGTTCTAGAACCACTTTTGAAAGATCTTGTAACCTTGGAGAGGGAAGGAATTTTTGTTTCAAGCCTTGCCAGATATATCAAAGGTACAGTGCAGTGTGTTGTCGCAGACAATTTAGGTGACCATTCAATTGGTGGATTTGTGGAAAGCTTTTCAGGACAGTACCCATGCAGATTTTGTCTCGGACAGCGATCAGATTATCAGTCTAAGGAGGTACGCACTGGTGCATTTGAAGTAAGGACAGAACAGGAACACTTGGTGCATGTTTAAACAGTGCAAGGTCAAAGTTGCACCCATTCCTTTGGTGTCAAAAGACAATGTGCCCTGACAGAAAAATTTTGTCATTTTCATGTCTTAAAGGGCTATCCACCAGACATCTTGCATGACATTTTTGAAGGAATTGTTCCTATCGAAATAGCCTTATGCTTGAATGTCCTCATACAGAAGAAATTTTTGACTTTGTCAGAAATCAATGACTCAATCCAACATTATCCATTTAAATGGTCAGACAGAACTAACTGTCCCAAATCTGTACCTCTGACTTTTTCTACTCGGAAAACTATTGGGGGAAATGCTCATCAGAACTGGGCTCTATTAAGATTTTTTCCATTTCTCATTGGGCTGAAACTTCCAACTGATGAACCAGCATGGTTGATTCTAATGGACCTGAAAGAAATTGTTGAGCTAGTAGTTGCTCCAGTCCATACACAAGAAACAATATGCTACTTAGGCATCAAAATTTCTGAGCACAAACATAGATTTTTGGATGTTTTTCCAATGGAGAAATTGACACCAAAGCATCATTTTCTTGAGCATTATCCAGATTTGATAAAGGCCTTTGGTTCCCTTGTAGGTATGTGGACAATGCGTTTCGAGAGAAAACACAGTTTTTTTAAACGTGTGGTATGGCATACAAATTCATTTAGGAACATTTTGCTGTCTCTTGCAGTGAAACATCAGCTGTTAATGGCTTATCAGTCACAGAACTGTAGTTCTATGAAACCAGCCCTCTCTGTGTCACACATGTTTCTGTTGTACCTTTGGATTTGTTAAAGTTTGATATACAGGAAGCAATACACAGCAGATTCCCCAACCAGACATCAGTGCACTTGGCTAAAACAGTATTCTGTCATGGAACAAAATATTGCACCGGTATGATTCTGGCCCATGGCTCTACTGCAGGGCTCACTGATTTTGTGCAAATACACCAAATTGTTATTGTTGTAGTGAAGACCCATAGGGCCTGGTATGATGAGCATATGAGATCGTTTAAGCTGGAAGCACTGGGACATCCTGAATTCCTTGTTCAGAATGACCGAAATGATGTTGTGCCATTAGCTGCATACACTGGGGGGGTGGGGGGGGTGTATGGTTACCCTGAAGCCCCACATTAATGTTCTATTTTAGGTAAGCAATGTTCAGTTGTGGGTTAGCCTAATACTTAGCCACACTTATACCTTATTGTTTAATCAGATAACATTAAGTAATTGGTATGTCTGTAATTCATCTTAACATTTTCTTCTAGGCTAGGTTAATTTTTATGAACTGTGCATCCTTACAAAAAAATCAGCGGCATATCTAACATTTCCTAATGGTTTTGTAAGAACATGTTATGTATGTTAAATCATGTTTTGCTCTCTCTTTTTTTTTTTACCTTTTTTTTTTAGAGACTCCGACTATGTCTGGACCAGCAAAGTTATGTGTGATTATCGATGAGCGTGATATTCGAAAACTCAACCTTCCTTCTGGGATTCCGCATACAATTCAAGAACTGGAGATGGTGGCCAGAGAGACATTTCAGTTAACTGGAAATTTTGCTCTGCATTATAAAGATGCAGAGTTTGGGGATTTTTTCTCTTTGACTACACCAACAGATCTTAATGACAAAGACACCATTAAAGTGGTTTATGTAGAGCCTGCGTTTGTGACTCTAACTACAGTTGAGAGCATTTCACCACCATCAGATGCCTTGTCAGTTGCCTCGTCAGTTGCCTCGTCACTGACATTGACATTGGCCATCTTGTTTTGAAATTCCTCAATTTCCTTATGATACAGAGCTGACTCTGAAGTCTGGAAATGAAAATCTCCACAAAAATGGAGTTCTTCTCAACGATCACAATGTGAAATCTCAGGTTGCTGACACACTAGTTAAGAAAATGTTCCAGCATTGTGAATATCCAACCAGCAAACAGATATGCGTTGTTACACAGGCATTAATTGAAAAGCATCCTTGCCTCAAGGAGCCAGGATCAGTTTCAGGGTACGATAGATGGCTGTCAAGACTTAAAAACAAAATGGCCAGCTATCAGAAAAAATTTAAATATCTTGGATGCCCCCCCACACCCGCCTGGAGAAACAACCCAGAGTCTTGAGAAAATCCGTGTAGAACTTCTTAGGGAGGTCAACATTAGGAATAATTGGAAGATCGTTAATGAGATGATGGCTAGAACTTTTTCAAGTCGGAGGAAGGAAATAGTTGAGGACAGCCCAGCCATAGAGCAGCTGGTGAAAAGTTGGCCTGCATTATTTCATAGCACTCAGGTATTTTGTTGAAGGTTTTATATTGTGCAGAGGGATTTTGTATTTCATTCGTGCAATTGAATGTCCTTTTGCTGTTGGCAGATTTAATTAGTAATGGAAATTGACTGTGGTATTGGTGTATTTGACAACATCATTGTAAAATTCATAATGCATCAGAAATGGGAGTTAACGTTAATTCTCTCTTTCTTTGAAGATCAAAGAAGAATTCAAAAGACTGACTGCTGTTGATCTGGAGTCAACATTTATAGAAAACTTGGACAATTACACGGAGAAGCTCCTTTGTTTGTTTTGCACAAAGGGAAGAAGTGCTGGGTGCAAAATCCATAATTTTATGAAATTGCTGGACCAGGTATCATTTGCTGGAAATCCAACATACCTCTTTTCAGCTATTAAGCTATGGGTGTTCAGTGTGATGTGTAGTGCATACTGTCATTTTGTCATTGACAAGCTGTTGTTTGTCTGCTGGCCCTCAGGATGATGGTGTGGACAAGCGTAGAGAGGTAGTGATATACTGCTTGATTGTGTACCTCTCTGAAAATGCTGAGCATCTCATTGCACATTATACGGTTAGTGAACATGGTTACTTTTCTGTTTTTGCAGTGCTACAGTCCTGTGAAAATTTTAACCAAAACTTATGCATGCATAAAAGTGACGCTTCATGTTATATAACACCCAGTGTGTAAAAAAATGATTTCCCCCTTTGTGTCAATAACTGGTTACACCCAAATGCAACCAAATGCTTCCTGTATGTATTTATGTGATTCACACCAATATGGAGGAATTTTTGCATACTTCTCCTTGTCCCCAAGCAACAAATATGATAAAGGAATACATTTTCTATTAATTTTATCTGTGAAGTTACAAGATGTTGCTCAATGATCAGTGGCATTTTAACTTTAGCCTAACAGTCTGTCAGCATAGCTCCATTGATGTAAGTTCAGTTGTGTATGTATTTAGTATTAGTACATACAGGTGTACAAACAGGACCACATACATTTATTATTCAATTGTTTTGTTTCAGGACATCCATGGTGAAATAAGCCAAGATGACCTCGCACAGCACACACTGAAGACTGTCACAAAAGGGGGCTCGGCAGATACTCAACACTATACCCACAGGTATCAAACATAGAGATGCACACACATACAAACGTACTACCCCCAATCACACACACACACACACACACACACATACACACACACATTTCACCCATGATGATACTTATTGTTGTTAATTGTTCCACAGTTAATTAAATATCTCTCTCTCACATGCATTTGCCTGTTCAAACGTTGGCTGGGCTGCTGTGATGTTTATTTCCAGCCACAGTTTTTGTCAAATGCCTGTTGAACACTAGAATATATTGCACAACGTTGCACAGTCCACAAACACCTAACACATATAAAGAAAACATGCACGCAAACACACATGTTCCAACATACAAACACATACCAAAATACACACACAACCCATACAACATACATATAACAAACTCAATGCACTTTATCCATGGATACCAAACTGTTTTGTCAACGGTGGAGTGGCAGGCTGCCTTATGTTCCAGGGTGCCCTCATATCTGTGTTAGCTTCTAGCTCTCCCTTTTAGTTATGCTGTCATAGCTAGTCTTGCCGGAGTCCCTGTTTGCACTCTGCATGCAAAGTATATTGTGCTTAACCATTAGAGGACAAAGTTTATCTAACATTCTCTTCCTCTCTCTCTATCTCTCTCTCTCCCTCACTCTCTGTCGAGCTACACATGCTACTTCTGAGATGCCAGGGATCCTGACCCCTTCTGCTCCTCCTCGCTGTCTGACCCATCCTGATGCCCCTTCTGCTCCTCCTCGCTGCTTTGACCCATCCTTATGCCCTACTTCTGGTTGGAGTTCTCATCGGTTGAGTTCGCTTGCTGCTGCTGGGGGTGGCCCCATATGGACGTCCTGAAGAACCGTTTGGTTTGCTGGGGATGGTGCCACCTGGGGGCTGTGGAGATGGTTTGGGGATCACATATGGGGAGCTGTACTGTAACGGCTTGGGACTGCGATTGCTGTAGTGGCTTTGGGGCTGCGGTTGCCACGAGCAGCTTCGTACTCAGGACTCCATCAGTGGACAGTGGATAGATTTTAACCAACCGGACTTCTTGCAGAAACTGTGATGAATTTACTGGTTGCACAATTGCACTACTTGTCCTTATAGCGCACAATAATAGAAGAGATTTATTTATAATCGCACTATCTGTTGCACTCAGATGAGGATGGGTTCCCTTTTGAGCCTGGTTCCTCTCAAGGTTTCTTCTTCATATCATCTCAGTGAGTTTTTCCTTGCCACCATCGCCACAGGCTTGCTCATTAGGGATAAATTCACAGTGATAAATTCAAATATTTACAATATATTTTTTGTGAATCCATTTATTTCTGTAAAGCTGCTTTGTGACAATGTCCATTGTTAAAAGCGCTATACAAATAAAACTGAATTGAATTGAATTGAATTGTTAATACATACACGGATACCAATATTGTTAATACCAAACTGTTAACACATACAAACAAAAAATACAGACATGCGTTATAAAGTTGAGGCTTAATGTTAATTGCTAAACAATAATATGAACAGAACCTTTTTTTTTTCTTATGCTGTGATGTATTTGTCATCACCAATAACATTGTTTGTGTAACAGCTTATGATGAAAGGATAACAATAAAAACTTTTGATTTCACCAGTTTTCTTAATTTTCAAGTCATTTTAATTTAAAGTTAATTAGAAGTAAAGGAACATTACCTAGATTTTGAAGATGATTGCACTTAAAATAATTTGAATGATCTTAATAATCTAAATTATCTTAAAATGCATAGTGAGGTAAACCTAAATTCTTAGGTTTAAAAAGCTTAAATTTATTTGTTGATATGACAGTATTTTAAGTAAAATCTTTGGTGGGGAAACTCATAAATTTGGGCACTGCCAACTAAGGTTTTTTTTTTTTTTTAGATAATATTGCTTAAACTTCCATGTGGAATATGCTTAAAAAGTGGCTTGCAAAAATTATGCACTATATTTTTAAGTAAATCCAGCACATTATTTTGTACAGTGTATGTTAGAAATGTTAATGTCAGAAATAGATTTTTTTTTTTTTACCAAATATGAATAAATATACTGATCTTATTGATTTGAAATTTGACCAGTTAATTTATTTTGGAACAACTACATTAAATGTTTGCAAGTATAGATCATCTGTTAGAGTAAGGCTTGCCTGAACACACAGTACTAATGTATCACTATTGTATTGGTTCAGTAGGGAGTATAATCTCTGTTTAACTTGATTAATATGCATCAAATGCTTATCGATTTTATCAATAAGACAAAGCAGTGTAGTTGATGTGGATTAATGAGGGATTAGCGGCTTTCTCCGTCACGTTTAAAGTTAATGTCCCACCCATCTCGGGGCTCGGCCTAGATCTCGTCCTCGGGTATCATTCCGGGTTGGTAAATATGACTTCCGATGTCCAATTTCTAATAATTCAGATAGCACGTGAGGGCACAATTATTTATTCTCACAGATGAATAAACACACACTCTTAAATTATATTGCCATTTGTCGCGACGCGTCGCGACGCTCGCATCCGGCAAAGTTCATTTTAAAGTTCACTGTACATTAAACTTCTCCGTAGATTACATGTAAATACAAGACAGTTGTTTTCGACACAGATGCCGTTTGCTAATAACGGATGTTTGTGCAAATCGGTTCTTAAGCAAACTCAAATCTGTCAACTATATTAACACTTAACGCGTTAACTCTTTAACCACCAGGACCGCAGACAGCTTAACAGCTCTATACTTTTCTGCAAACATAACTAAATTGACCAATAAACAAATATTTCATAATTTCCTTGTAAAAATCACACCAGTCTTCGAGAAAATTTTCCATTGCCTTCCTCTGCGCGCCAACTTCGGAACCAAGAGACCATGCGCATAGATTGCCTGGCTTCGTGGAGTAAGTTTTACTTGCATTTGTCACGTTTTTGCATTAGTTCATTAGATGACGAAACACTAAGTAAATATTACTTCGGCAGTTCCATTTGAATTTACTTATGTATTTAAGAACAGTAAATGAAAATGAAACCTCAAGTAGCTTATTGAATTATACGTGACATTTTTAAGTAAAAAGACAAAATAGGATTTGTTTGTAAAATATACTTAAATTATGCTATCTTTATTTACAAGTTCAAAAAATCACTTTTTACAGTGTATTACTCCGGCGTGTGTGTTTGCAGGCAAAACGGCATTCCTGAAGGCTTAGGCTCTTGAATCGTTGCGAAAAAACTTGTCAGGGGGTATTTAATGAAAAGTACCTTCCTACACATAATTTTAAATTTGTTGAGTTTTTTTTAAAACTAAAAACTAAAGATTTGCCAGCACAAAGCTGTGATTCTACAGTGCACCTACCGTAATATAGAACAACAATTTATTACCGTAAAAAAATATTACTTATAAGATATATATTACTTATATATATAAGATATATATTACTTGTAAAATATAAGATGTATAGTATAACACTGTAGGTGTTTGGTTGCCATTATACTGTTTTAGTATTCCTACTGTAATCTCAAACTTCATTACTGTAAAATGTATTAAAATACTGTAGAATGTGATCTTTATGTTTGTTATTTATGATTTAAAATTTGCATTCTAAAATCAAAACCACAGAAAATCACTTAAACACAAATGGCTCAGACAAAAGATGGCTTTAAAACATTAGGCTTTTATTAAAGCCAACAGTATATAAAATGCATTCATTAACATCGTTTCCACTTCACCATTGTGATTGAACAGAGCATGATTTCACATGAACATTTGGTTGCAGAACAGAATGCTATGAATTTACATGAAGATGTGACTGCAGAACACAATGCTGAGTTTACATAAAGATGTGGTTCCAGAACAAAGTGCTGTGATTTCACATGAACACTGATTTGCAGAACAGAATGCTGTGAGTTTGCACGCAGATGTGGTTGTAGAACAGAATGCTGTTACTTCACATGAACATCTACTATAGTTGCAGAACTCAACGCTCTGACCCACAAGACTTTTGCTCATTTTCGGAACACAAATGAAGATATTTTTAATCAAATCTGAGAGATTTTTGTCTCTCCATTTAAAGACTATTCAACCAAAACTGACGCTTCAAAACATTCATAAAGAGATGATAAAAGAAATCCATATAAACCAAGCAGTTTAATCCAAGTCTTCTGAAGGGACACAATAGCTTTATATGATGAACAGATTTACTTTTAGCTTTTATTCATATATAAACATCCCAAAAATGGAGATGTATACATGGTTGATGCAATGATAATTTGATAGTTCAAGTTGAATTGTAAGAACTATTAATAACAGAACAAACAAAGCTGACAGTACTCAATTTGATACAACTTAAGAAAACAGTGTGTTAGAGAATATTTGGCAAATAATGACTTTTTAATCTTTATTTTTCACAATTTTATCTTAACACTTTTTTATATCAAATTATTCATATTTAATATCATTTTTTCCAATAAACTTAAAATGTGAAAAATGTGATTGAAAAGAATTTCACTTAAGTGCCTATATGTAATTATTTGGAAAACCATTTTCCTAACCTTCTAGTGCCTTGACATTCAAATTAAAATTTATTTCAAATTCAATTGAACTTTATTGGCATGACATATTGTACAATGTTTTGCCAAAGCATTTATCCAGGTAAAGAATAAAACCTGAACAGAGAACAAATGGACCATAAAGAGAAGAAATAATAAATGCATAAATAAATGCACAAATAAATAAATAAATAAATAAAGAAAGAAAGAAAGAAAGAAAGAAAGAAAGAAAGAAAGAAAGAAAGAGAAAAAAGTACATTCTATGGCCTACGAGTGAGTTGGGGTCTCTCATTTTTAGATATTTTCCAAAATTTGATGGCTCTTTTCTCAGTGTGGAATAATAGAGGGTATTAGCCTAATTCTGCCCTGCATGCATTGTCAGGTTTGTTCCGCTGTACCTTGAAGATGCTTTTACAGAACTCTGCATGCAGGACTTCAACTGCCACCCCCCACCCCATTTTTTGAAGTTATGATTTAGGAGATGACGCCATACTTCACTGCCATATACTGCAATTGGTTCGATAACTGCCTGGAATATTTTGAGCCCAAATCTAATTGGCATTTAAAATTGAATAGATTTTTAATGGCATAGAAAGCCCTTCTTGCTTTCTCTTTCAGTTCATTCACAGCCAAGTTAAGGTTTCCATTTGCACTGAATTTCAGCCCAAGGTATGCTGAGTTTGTGGCATGATCAATTTTGGTCATATCAAGGGTGAAATTTTATCTCTTTCCCTGACATCTAGGTCTTTTCTGAAATATTAGAGCTTTTGTTTTAGTTGGGTTTATAGTCAGGGCCCAGGTCTGACAGAACATGTGCAGGATGTTTAGGCCCTGCTGTAGACCGTCTTCTGTTGGAGACAGCAGGACCAGATTATCGGCATAGAGGAGGAATTTTATCATGGACTCATATTGAGTGAGGCTAGGTGCTGCTGATTGTTCTAGTAGATATGCCAATTCATTAATGTATATATGGAAAAGAGTGATAGTGGGCAGCCCTGCCTTACACCTGCCCTCGAGTGAAGAATTCAGTTTGTTTATTTCCAATTTTGATTGCATGTTTATTGTTTGAGTACATTGTCTTTATGATGTTGTATGTTTTGCCCCCTATTCTAATTTCTGTAAGTTGAGACAGTATACACTGGTGCCAAATTGAATCAAAGGCCTTCTGTAAATCTACAAAGCAAGCAAATATTTTGGTTTTGATATATTTGTCAGTCAGGGTATGCAGTGTAAAAATACTTTCTGATCTTCTGTAATTTTGTAAGAATCCAATCTGACTTTTGCTTAAGACATAGTGCTCGGTAAGGAAGTGTATGAGTCTTGTGTTGATGATGCTGCAAAACAACTTTCCCCAGATAAGTACTTACAAAGATGCCTCTGTACTTGCTTTGATCTAATTTGTCTCCACTTTTTAATATGGGCATTATGAGTCCTTTATTCCAGGTGTCAGGGAAATAACCAACACTCAGAACGAAGATGAACAGTTTTAGTAAGGCCATTCTTAATTCGTGATCTGTATTCTTGAGCATTTCATTGAGGATGCCGTCTGGTCCATTTGCTTTTTTAGTTTGCAGGGCCTATATTTTATCAATCACTTCTTTCTCTGTAATGGGGTAGTCTAATGGGTTTTGGTATTTACCAAGTGTATTTTTCATATTGATAATTTTTTCATATATTTGGGTTTGTTCTGGGTTAATTTTTAGTTTGCTATAAAGTTGTTCAAAGTGATTTTTCCAGGTGTCTCCATTTTGTATGGCAGTTCGTTCATGTTTTTTTTTATTCAGAAACTACCAGTTGCACCAGAAATTGTTAGAATTTACAGATTCTTCAACAGTTTTAGTTGATTTTGGATGCACTGTTCTCTCTTTTGTCTGAGTCTATTTTTGTACTTTTTAATTTCTTCACAATACTGATGGCACAAATCTGCATTGTTTGGTTGTCTGTGTTTTTTAATTGATAATTGGCTTAATTTTTTCCTTATAGTTTTACAATATAAACCAAACCATTTTTCATTCTCTTGTTTGGCCTTATGAATTTTCTTAGAGGTTTTGAGGTTAGACAATGTTGCCAAATAAGTGAATATGTAATTTATGTTCTCCACAGCCAGATTTACGCCATCCTTCTCACGAGGATAAAAGCTACATAGGTAGTTGTCTACAAGTGAACATACTATTGGGTGGTCAATTGCTGTCCCATATTTTTCTGTGCTGTTTTGGGCCCATCTGTAGTTTTCTCTAATGTTATACAGCTTACTGGGCTGTGAATGCATGTTAATATTTTGTGAGATCTGTAGTGGAAAATTTTATTTGCATGTACTATTGACCTTTAATGTCTAGACAGGTCATAAGGGAAAAGATGTTTTGGAAAGACACTTGCTGTTGCTCAAGGAGGAAAAAAAAATAAGAAGTGAAATAAGCCTAGTTCCTGTTCACAAAGTGTCCCAAATGTCGGCTAGATAAAAGAAGAATATGTCAAAGGCTAGTAACTGAGAGCTACAATAATAGGCAGAATTAGAACCTTGTGTAATTATGTCCATAAAAGGTAATGAAATGCTCTAAAGGGATGAGAAACAATGTATAAAAGGGAGCACC
>CM041001.1:10645245-10656303 GCA_022985145.1 Pangasius djambal | reverse complement strand
TATGTGTTTGTGACTTTGTTTATTGCTTTGACTGTTCTGTTAATGTTCTTCTATCGCGGATGAGAGAGGACGTTAGCGCCTCGCATGGCTGCTTTAAGGACCTCTTCTCTCCTTATAGGGGGAAGATGTGACCCGTCATTCCATTCATCTCGTTGTAGAAATACAATGACAATAAATGCTATCTATCTATCTATCTATTAAGTCAAGACCACTGTCACGAATCTTCGCAAATGGACTTAATCGTCTCTAGGTTACGCATGTAACCATGGTTCTCTGAGGGAACGAGACGCTGCATCAAAATGCTATGGGAACGCCCACAGCGTGACCACTCTCTGAATCACGTGTAATCAGTCCAATGGATGGGCGAGACGTCACGGGTGGGGTGACGTAGCGACCAGGAAGCTTAAGAGTACGTGCGGTGGATACAGCGGTAGGTCACACAGAGGGACACAAGATCGTACCGGAGGCCTCAGCCTCAGCGCACCATGGAAGAAACGTGTAACTAGGGGGTGTCTGCCCAAAGACCAAGCCTGCAGAGAAACGGACCTGCAGGAACTCCAGCACTGTACCAACTGGGCAGTTAACTGGGTCGAGCTGGTGGTCTCCGCACCAAAAAGTGAAAAGTTTCCACTTCAAGGCGTACAGTTTCCTCGCTGAGGGAGCTCTGGATTAGAGAATGGTCCCAACAACCTCTGTTGAGAGATCGTAAGCTACAAGTTGTGCCCCCTCAGAGGCCACACCCACAGCTTCCACCACTCCGGGCGGGGGGGACCCGCCTGTGAGAGGAGATCCCTCCTGACAGGAATCTCCCATGGAGAGCCATCGAGAAGGGAAATCAGGTCCGATAACCATACCCAGCCCGGCCAGAACGGGGCTACTAGCAACAGATGGACCCCGACCCGGCGCGCTCTCCAGAACTCCCGGGAGCAGAGCGATTGGGGGAAAGGCATACAGATGAAGCCTCGGCCACGTCTGTACCATAGCATCCAGTCCGAGAGGAGCTGGATGAGTCAGAGAGAACCAGAGGGGACAGTGCAATGTCTCCTGAGTCGCAAACAGATCCACCTCAGCCTGGCCAAACACTCTCCATATCTGCTTCACCACCTCTGGTTGAAGCCTCCATTCCCCGGGCCCCTGCCTCGACAGGATGTCTGCTCCCATATTGAGATGTCCAGGGATGTAAACTGCTCTCAGCGAGAGGAGTTTCCCCTGGGACCACACAAGGATCTGATGCGCCAGCCTGAAAAGGGGGCGTGAATGCATACCTCCCTGGTGGTTGATGTAAGAGACCACCGCTGTGTTGTCAGTGCACACCAACACATGGCGATCTCTTAGGTCCAGGAGAAAGTGTTTCAATGCTAGAAACACGGTCATCATCTCCAGGCAGTTGATGTGCCACGTGAGATGGCAGCCGCTCCACAGACCGCGGGCTGAGCGGCCACTCATGACCGCTTCCCAACCGGTGAGAGATGTGTCCGTCGCTAGTGTTACACGGCGACAAGGAGCTCCCAGCACCGGGCCCTGAGAAAAGAACCAAGGTTTCCTCCACATGTCTAAGGCACGTAGGCATCGCTTTACAGTGAGTGACCGGCCTTCTCTCATTCTCATGACTGCTGTGAGGGTCGAATCGAGATGAGCAGGAGACAGACGTGCTTGCATCGTGGTCAAATCCCACACCACGCCCAGATAAGTGGTTCTCTGTACTGGAGAAAGCACACTTTTCTTGGTGTTTAGTCTTAACCCCAGCTCTTTCATGTGGGCGAGAACGGCATCTCGATGCCAAACCGCCGCCCGCTCCGATTGAGCTAATATCAAGTTTCAAGTTCAAGTTTCAAGTTTATTTGTCAAATAAGTGTCAGTGACAATGTACATTGAAATGCTTTTTGTGAGGCTTAGGCAGTCTACAGCAGTACAATAGTAACAACAGAAATAAATAATAAAGGGGCAATCAAGACATAGATTTAAGAGATTACAGATTCACAATATAATATGATAATAAAAAGTAAAGGTAAAGGTGCGTAGGTGCAAGGATGAGGTGGAGATATTGCTCTGAGGTAGTGAATGTAGTTGTGCAAAGTATGCAAGATTCAAAAAAAGACATGATGTTTTTGTAGACTTTAATAGTGGGATAATAGTGCAATCTTAGAGACATTTTTTACAGTTTATTAAGGGTTCTGATAGCCTGCAGGTAGAAGCTGTTTTTCAGCCTGCTGGTTCTGGACTGAATGCTCCGGTATCGCCTGCCTGATGGCAGTTTGATAAACAGACTGTGTGCTGGGTGACTAGGATCGGTTGTGATTTTTCGTGCCTTCCTCAGACATCGCAGATGAAAGATGTCCTGAAGGGATGGAAGTTTGTTCCCAATGATACCTTCAGCTGTTCTCACAACTCTCTGAAGGGCCTTGCGGTCAAGGAGTGAGAAGCTGCCATACCATACAGTAAGGCACCCCGTCAGGATGCTCTCAATGGTACATCTGTAGATGTAGACGTCACCACCATCGCCACTGGCTTGCTCATTAGGGATAAATTCACAGTGATAAATTCAAATATTTACAATATATTTTTTGTGAATCCATTTATTTCTGTAAAGCTGCTTTGTGACAATGTCCCCTGTTAAAAGCGCTATACAAATAAAACTGAATTGAATTGAATTGAAGTTAGGATATTGGGAGGGAGACCAAAGCTTTTGAGCTTCCAAAGGAAATAGAGCCGCCAGTGTGCAGATTTAACTACTGATGTAGTGTGCAGAGACCAGGACAGGTCATTGGAGAGGTGCACACCAAGGAATTTGATGTTCTTTCCACTGCAGAACCGTTGATGTGTAAGGGCGTGGCTGACCTCCTGTGTCCTCCTGTAGTCCACAATCATCTCTTTGGTTTTGCTGACATTGAGGCAGAGGTTGTTGTCATTGCACCACTGTGATAGTGCTCTCACCTCATCTCTGTAGGCCGTCTCATCTCCATTTGTGATGAGACCCAGGATTGATGTGTCGTCAGCAAATTTAAAGATGATGTTGAAGCTGTGATTGGCAGCACAGTCTTGTGTGAACAGAGAGTATAGGAGGGGGCTGAGAACACAGCCCTGTGGGGCTCCTGTACTCAGGGTAAGTGTGGATGAGAAATGGTTACCGATTCTCACCACTTGGGGTCTGCAGGTCAGAAAGTCCATTATCCAGTTGCAGAGATGAGAGTTCAGTCCTAAATCTCTGAGCTTTGTGACGAGATTTGACGGGATGATGGTGTTAAATGCAGAGGTGTAATCAACGATGGTGGTTTTCTTAAAGCAGGTGGGAATCACAGACAGTCTGAGGGAGAGATTGAAGATGTCTGTGAGCACCTCCGCTAGCTGGTTGGCACACGATCTGAGGACACGACCATGAACACCATCAGGACCAGGTGCTTTGCGTGGGTTGACCGCTCTTAGTGCTTAGTGAAGTGTGAAGATGGCTTCCTCACTCCATTGATGAATTGACCTGATAACTGTTTTTTCCTGTTTTAGCTTTTGTTTGTATGCAGGCAGAAGAAGAATGGACGTGTGATCTGCTTTACTGAAGGCAGGGCGTTCGAAGGCAGGAATTTAGAGAGAACCTTTTTCAGGTTTGCTCTGTTAAAGTCACCAGCAACAATAAAAACAGCGTCCGGGTATTTATTCTCCAGACTATTTATAGTTTCATAAAGAGTGTCCAATGCATTGCTTTTATCTGCCTGCGGAAGTATATAAGTTACTGTGAAAATGACTGAACTAAACTCGCATGGAAGAAAGAATGGCCGTATTTTAGCTGTTATGAATTCGATGTCAGGACAACAGTGCTTGGCAACAACAGAAACATCTGTGCCCCAGCGAGACTAGAATGCAAACGCTGCCGCCTTTGCGCTTACCAGAGTCAGTTGTTCTGTCCTGGCGGTAGATTGTAAAACCAGGCGGTGAAACTCCGTTGTCTGGAACAGTAGCATCTAGCCATGTCTCGGTGAATGCAAATAGACAGCAGTTCCTGATGTCGCGCTGAAGCCAAGCATTCAGCTCATCCACTTTGCTGACCAGCGACTGAACATTTGCCAGGAGAATACTCGGAAGAGCAGAATTAAAAGTCCTTTTGCGAGTTCTGCACAGAATGCCGGCACGGCTGCCCCTCTTGGACTTTTTCCTCTTTTGCCTCTTTCATCGGCGCGGGTGTAAACAAAGAGGTAGATGCTCAACGGAGAAGTTGCAGTAGCTCGTATTCACGTTCAAACTGTGCAGAGAGTCCAAATCGAGTGCCGATCTAATGTCTAAAAGTGTTTGACAATTATACTGGATGGTCAGGGAAGAGACATTTACAAAAAGATACACAAAAACAGTAAAAATGCACAAAAAGCTGTAGACTTTGCCCGGAGCACTCAACAGCGCAGCCATCTTGCGGCGCACCGGAACCAATCTCTGTTAAGAGATATCGTGCACCAATATCAACCAATCGTCGATATAATTTAGTATGCGGATGCCCTGGAGTCACAGAGGAGCCAGAGCAGCATCCACACACTTCGTGAAAGTGCAGGGTGAGAGTGCCAGGCCGAATGGAAGAACCCGATATTGGGGCCCACCAAAGTGGGAAGAACCCCGCAAAAACGAGGCAGTGGAAAACCGAATTGGATTTGGTAGCCTCTCTCTACAGTATGCAGGACCCATTGAGACACATTTAGCAGAAGTTTCCACAGTGCCAAACAGTCTACTGAGGGAATCAGTCTCTCGAGACTGACCTCTGGTGTAATGAGAGTGGCTAGCTCGGTACCCTGAAGCGGCGGACCGGCAGGGGACGGCCAAACTAGCTGCTATGGAGAAGAGGTAGCGAGCCTCCCAGTACCTCTATGTTCCCGGGCGGAAACTGAGAGAAGCGCTCTCCAGTGACCACTGCGCCCTGAAGCACCATGGGTGGCAGGGTCGGCAGATCGATCTTCTGAGGGCACTGAGGAGAGACGGGAACCGTATGATGTGTACACCTCTCTTCCCCAGAGGGGCCTCAAAAGTTCTCCCCCACAACCTCGACACCTTGGTGTGGAGGTCGGGGAAGAAAGGGAGGCTCCGGCATGGAGGTGGCGGCATACTCCACAGAAAGTGTTCATCGAGCTTGCTTTTCTGCGGTTCAGCCCATTTCTCGGCGGGCCAGTCAATGTTTAGCTTGGCCACAGCACAAGTAACCACCTCCAACAGCTCCTCATACTGGGGAGATTGAGGGGGCGAATCCTCATCGGCGCACTCCACGTCAACCTCCTCGGAGGAAGACAGGCACATGAAGTTGAGAGGAGTGGTGCTCCCGTGGGCGAGCCTTAGCGTTAACTTTGGCTTTGTGATTATGCTGCCAAGTTGTCACCCAATCGCCCCCACTGTGAGGGCTCTAATGCCAGAATTGGGGAATTGCTAACTCTGCCTATAGCATCCAGACTTTCCCCTACAGAAACTAAGCTGCTCTCGCTCTCACTAACTAATATACACGTATCACAAATAAAGTTTGCCATGTTGAATGTTAAAATATCTTAGTTGAAGATTTGTTGAGATTATTTTAGGCAGATCTGATGGGAATGGCCTCCACTTGCTGCCTTTAGACAAAAAAGTGTTCTTTGAAATAAAATGAAAATGCAGCAGAAAAGGAAAGCGAAAAATGCAACAAAAGAAAATAGCATAAAATTATTGATGAAAACAGAAAAATATTCTGTTTAATTGTTTACTTGTTTAACTGACAAGATAACTCCCAGCAAACAGCACCATGAGAACAGTCTTTTGATATACTGGATGGTTCATTCATAACACACAAACAAATCTGATGGCAAAGCTGCCAAACAGGAAGTGAGGGCATATCTCAGCAATTTTGTGACATATTTCAACCAAACTTGGTAGGACAATGAAGGACCTCATCTTAGCTGTCTCCAAAATGGTTTGTCTAAAGTCACCTCTAGGTAATTTGAAAATTTCATATTTTTTGAACCACTCAACCTCAAATCAAGATTCTTGTTTCTCTTGATTCCCTTGAAGATGTGGAGTGTTGCTGATCTATCATTGTGTTGATAGATTGAATGTGCTTGGATGTTTTTCTTTGTAAGAAAAGGCTTCCGTCTTGCCACCCTACCCCATTGTAACGTGTAGAGTCAGGACAACAGAGTTGGGGATCCAAACGCAAGGCTTTATTGCAATCGTGGTCAAAAACAGGCAGGGTCGAGCACCAGCAAACAGTATAATCTGAGGCAAAGGCAAAAGAGTAATCCAAAACACAGGCAATGGTCAGGGCAGGTGGCAAACAATCAAAAACAGGGAAAACGGTCCAAGGGTCGAAACACAGGAAACTAGGAAACTTAGAAACACGAAACACCAAACAATCAACAGCAAACTAGGAGCAGGTGTGAGCGACTTTTAAACAGGGGCAAGGAGAACACATGACAAAACTAACCAATGAGAAAATGACACACAAACAATGGAGCACATGACAAGATCACATGAGGGACAAGGAGCACATGGGAAATTGAGTCCGGGAACAATAGCCAGAGTCTGAGGTGGAGTGCCCTCTAGAGGAGTTCGTGGACACTCCAGCTGGCGATCGTAACATAGCCCCCCCCCAAGGAGCGGCTTCCAGACGCTCCTCAACAGAAATAGACATGAACCCAGGAGGGAGGTGGAGCGGAGGCAGAACAGGGGGAGGGGTGGAGGGCCAGGTCCATGTGGAAGTGGAGGAACAGGGGACTGAGGCAGAGCCGGTGGAGCAGCCGGAACAGAATAGCACCAGGGCGGAGCAGACGGCGCTGACGGGCACCAGGGCAGAGCAGACGGCGCTGACGGAGCTGGCGGGCACCAGGACGGAGCTGGTGGGCACCAGGGCGGAGCAGGCGGGCACCAGGGCGGAGCAGGCGGCGCTGACGGGCACCAGGGCGGAGCAGGCAGCGCTGACGGGCACCAGGACGTAGCAGAGGGGTCCGAAGATCCCCATGGTGGAGCAGATGACCACCACAGCAGAACAGAGGGGAGCAAAGATCCCCACAGCAGAGCAAATGTCCACCAACGTAGTGCTAATGAGGCAGGTGTCCACCAAGGCGGATCAGGCGGGACTGGCACTGAGAGGTTAATAATGGCCTCTGCAGTCGAGACCGGACAGGCTGAGAGTTCATAGACGGCCTCCTTGGCCATGACAGGGCAGGCGAAGAGCTCAGAGACGGCCTCCTTGGCCGTGACAGGGCAGGCAAAGAGCTCAGAGACGGCCTCCTTGGCCGTGACAGGGCAGGCGAAGAGCTCAGAAGAAGACGCCGCTGACTCGGGAGGTTCTGCAGTGGAAACTGCCACCTCAGGAGGAGCTGGAGCGGACGCCGCTGATTTGAGAGGTTCAGCAGCAGGAGCTGCCACCTTGGGAGCTAGAGCAGGCTCTGGAGTGGATTCGAGGACTGGAGCGGGCTCTGGAGTAGGCTCAGGAACAGATTCATGGACTGGAGCAGACTTGGGGGTAAATTCATGGACTGGAGCGAGAACAGAGCAGTGTGCAGCCCAAACACACAGGATGGCAACCGCCATTACAGGGAGCACTGAGGACAGAGGAAGTGTCTCTGTGACGACAAACGCTGAAGCTCCTGGAATGCCTGCTGCACGCACCGACATCAATGGTGGGTCTACCAGACTGGACACCAGCCTCAAACGCCCTTGGAAAGCCTTGGTGTCTTCAAATGCAACATCCACGATGCTCGGGAATACAGGAGTGGCATCCGTGATGGCTGAAGACTGAGGCTTAACATCGATAATGGCTGGAGACTCTGGTGTGACAGACATCTTGTGAAGTGGCTCTGGACTGGCGGCAATCTTGGGGCGTGGCTCTGGACTGGCGGCCATCTTGGGGCGTGGCTCTGGACTGGCGGCCATCTTGGGGCGAGGCTCTGGGTTGGCGGCCATCTTGGGGCGTGGCTCTGGACTGGCGGCCATCTTGGGGCGTGGCTCTGGACTGGCGGCCATCTTGGGGCATGGCTCTGGACTGGCGGCCATCTTATTATATATATATATATATATATATATATATATATATATATATATATATATATATATATATATATATATATCTTATTAATATATATGTGTGATGGCGGGCTCGCAGCCCGCGTGCATAATTCTTCCATCGCTCCTCACATAACTGCCGGCGGGGTGCTGAAAGGACAGCGCCGCTTCAGCACCCCCATTGTTTTGGACAGCTGGAGTGCACGTGGCTGCAAGGCAGAGCAAACTAATGCAGCGCGTCTGGCAGCCAATAAGAGCAACGGCAAAAACTACTCTCACAGAGAAGACAGAGGGAGCTCACGGCCGTTCTCCATCTCAGGTAGGTGAGGCTTACAAGCCATTCCATTCCATTCCATTCCATTCCAAGCCATTCCATTCCATTCAATTCAATTCAATTCTCTTCTCTTCTCTTCTCTTCTCTTCTCTTCGAAGGAGACATAAGCGGAGAAGACGAGCCTCTCTTCACTTTCTCCCAACTTCCACTCCAAAAATAAAGAGCACGTTTCACACATTCTTGCCACTGGGTGCTTGTGTTCGGCTTCTCTTTGATCTCGCATGTCACAATATATTATAGTAGCACAAAGCGCGAGGTATAAAACAACTGTAGTTTGTTATGATGGTCATTTTAATCCTGCAGGATTTCCGATAAACATACAGTGTAGGTATTGTAAAGCACAACAACTCAATAAAAATAAAAACTTTATTGGAATCACAGTGCACAGATGTTTCACTGTTTACCTTGTGCCACTTGCACCTTATTCACTATTTCTCCCTTATTCTTTTCTTACCTTCCTGCATTCACAACCATTTTGCTAAAATGATAATGATTAATGCCTGATGCCAGACAAGTACAACCCCTGGCAAAAATTATGGAATCGCCACACTTAGAGGATGTTCATCCAGCTTTTTTACTTTATAGCAAACAAATAAATCACAGATATGACACAAAAAAGGTTTTGTTCAATAGCTTAACATTCTGGTTTGTGAAACATACATCAAAAAAAATCACTGACATTTTTTTTTATTAATGGCATGTCATTTTCCAAATCAAGTAGAGGAAATAATTATGGAATCACTCAATGTTGAGGAAAATATTATGGAATCATCTTTTAATTTCCATTTCTAAAACAAATAACGGGACACGTTTAAACATGCTAATTAGTCAGTAGTTAAAAGGGAGTGCTTACACACCTTAACGAGCTGTTGGACTTGACTAATTTAAAGGAAACATGGCTCCAACGAGAGAGTTATCAGTTGAAACATTGGAAATGATTATAAAACTCCTTCAACATGGAATTTCAACACAGAGTGTGGCCAAAGAAGTTGGTTGCTCCCAGTCAGCTGTGTCTAAAATTTTGGGCAAATATAAACTTAATGGGAAGGTTATAAAAAGAAAACATACAGGCAGACTAAGGAAGACGTCAAAGCATCAGGATAGAAAACTCAAAGCAATATGCCTTGAAAATAGAAAATGCACAACAAATTATGAATTATGATGCGCATGCGCGAGCGTGCAGCAGCTTGTTACAGATGCTCTCCTTCTTTTTTTGTAATTTACCTATTATTACCTATTATTTCTTTATTTTTCTCTTCTAAATTTTTATTGGTAACCAGTAATAAGCTTTTCCCTCTCTAATCATGCGATTTGAGAGTGTTTTTGTCTTAAGTTTCGTCACGGGACTTCTGTTTTCAACTCTCCGAGTGACCGGCGCGCAGCAACATGGTGCCGGCTCGTTTGTTTACACCAGAGATCAGCTGATCGCATTGCAACCGGCCGGCATTTTTGATTCAACTTTGTATCGGACCTTAAACATCCCTGATGAGATACGAAGGAGGACAGTTAGAGGATGCAGAGGAGGAAGAAAACGGCGGAGAGGAAAAGTTGAGCGGAGCCAAGCAGTGCGCAAAGAGAAGGCGAGGAAATATAAACCGTATCTCCCGTCTCTCATTATGGGTAATGTGAGGTCGCTGGACAATAAGATGGACGAGTTGACAGCTCTAGTAAGAAGGGAGAACATCTTTCGAGAATGCAGTCTGATGTGTTTTACGGAGACTTGGCTACATGATGGCATACACGATTCCAGCATTAATATAGACGGCTTCACTGTAAAAAATGACTGTGAGATTTACAGGAAAACAATGTAAAATTCCTACAGAAAAGTATTGTAAATCCAAAAACATATATTTTTTGTTTAAATCACAGTGAACTTTTGTAAACTATTAAACAGAATGTTTTGTTATATTTACAACATCGATATGCGATTATAATCAAATTTATTTGTTAAAACTACAAAGATTGGTATAAAAAAACAGAGAAATACTGTAATACTCATAACAAAACAATTTTGTTCATTTGACATGCAAATATTGTAAAAACTAAAGTTTTAGTCAGTTGTTCTTAAAAATACAACTAAAGTAAGTCACTATACAAGTTTATGCTGTACTTTTAACATGATTGATGCAAATTGAGGTAGTAAAAATGTTTTTACAAAAAAATGTATTGTGAACCTGAGAGGTTGCCTGTCTGTATTTATATATAAAAATATAGGCTACAATTATAATAACATTGTTTTTATAATTCAGGCTATTTGTAGCATATTGTGGAGTGTGTATAAGAAATTAAATTTATTGATATGCAAAGTAATAGGTACTGTTCAGTCCTAATCCTTATATGCCTTATGTTTCTTTTAGTCTTTAAATTGTAATGTTATACTTAGTCTACTGGTTTTCTATTGATATTTATAAATTATTTCAGCATTGTTTTGAGCATTGTATCATTATCACAGGCTAAACAACCAGTGCCTCCTCTAACCACAGACTTGTACTTGTCCTCTCTCATTGTGCTCTGCCACTGAGTCTGCTAATTTTGAATTTCATAGTTCGCAGATAAGTTCGTCTCTGATTGGATAATGACGTGAGGAGCGGCAGACGTCAATAGCGAGCGAGCCAGAGCAGCGCTTGCTAGAAAGAAAACAGAGGCACAGCAGAAGTCTTCGGAACAGTGTCTTTTAAACGTTTTTATCTACAATTTTAAGAAGTTTTTAGAGGGTCTGCTGCTGTTCA
>CM041001.1:10624467-10636515 GCA_022985145.1 Pangasius djambal | reverse complement strand
TATATATATATATATATATATATATATATATATATATATATATATATATATATATATATATATAATTTCTATATTTTTTAGAGCAATAAATATTTAAAAACGCAGGTTGCTTTCATGCAGGTTAGCCCATTGCTGCTTCTGGAGAGACCATTTCCTGCAGACTGAGGTTAGTTTCAACTCTACTTAATTAAATGCACCTGAATCAACAAATCAAGGTATTTGGGTTTACTTGGAAATTACAGGCAGTGTCAAGTTAAAACATTTGTTTTAACTTGAGTTTCCCTTAGTTTAAGAAAACTCTTACTGATAAATACCCTTACAATTATTATTAAGGGTTTTCTTAACTTAAGGGGTGTGTTGCAACTGTTTGCAGATGTTTTGGAACATGGTTGGAACTAAACTCTGCAGGAAAGTGGTTTTCCAGGAGCAGGAATGAGGAACACTGCATTAAGACAAAAAATGTTTAAAAATCATCAGCATCTTATGTTTTAATCTTGCAGTGAAAGGTATGCATTTTATGTTCAATACATTCTCTCTGTATCCATTCTTGATTGACTGAAAGACACAAGAATATACATAGTTTTAAGACAGAAACACCATTTAGGCAAAATCACATTTAATTCAGCAACTGTTAGCTTTAAACTAATACAATTAACTTAAAATTAGAGGCCAATCTTTAGCTGGCTGGCAGAAGCAGCCTGGTAAAGCAAAGTTTTTCAGTATTTAACAAGAAGCTGTCTACTGTACATTATTGGGTGTATAATAACATAAAAAATACATTTTGTAAAGAATAAATGATTCTGAAATTTTGGAGATGGCTTACCTTCTGTCTCTACCTGTCTGTCTGCATCCACCATTCTGTACCTGCTTGCGAAACACATGCATACATGACCTCACGTGGGGGCGGGGCAATGCAAACTTTCCCCCGAAGCTGTTTAGTGTGAGGCTGTTTTGCCCGATGCCTAACTGTACAAGACCTGATACCTGACATAGTTTTTAGAGTCCTGAAGCCGACGTGCGATGCCGTTTTGTGGCTGACACCGGACTCTGAGGTCTGAGGATGTTCTACCCTCATCTTACTTCTGATGAAACTGCAGTATATTTATGGTCATCCAGAAAGGTTTACAACAAATTTTGGCGACTCTGATGGGACAGTGATGTTCTCCGTCCTTGCACTGTGACTACCCAGATGACAGACATCATCATCACCTATCTGGTCTGATCTGGTCTGGTGATCCTGACAAACATATTCCAGCAGAGGTTAGCGAGTCATCCTGACAAAGAACATGCTAGATGACAGAATCAGTTTGATGAGTTCGATTGACAGTCAAAATTTCTCGGTACCGAATGAGTTAGCAATGTTTTTTCAGTATGGCAACGAGTAGGCCCTAATCAGGATCCTAAGGGTGTTGGAGAGTTTTTCTCACCAGTTTGTGTCATCCTTGCTCTTTTTTGCTTATAGTCTCAGTTTAGGGAGCTAGGGCAAATGTTAGATAAATTGTATGGGGGAAAAAATGGCTTAGTTATGTAAAGAGCTTGGTATTCCAGAACAATCAGAGTGGAGTAGAGAGGAATGTTCTTCTGCTTTGGATAAAAGCATCAAGTGTAAAGACATTGAGGCAGCGGTGCTCAGGTGTTCAGGCAGTGGCATGCTTTCTTAATACAAGAGAGGAATAAAAAAAAGCATGAGTGTGATGAGAAAATGGGCATGGGTCTATTACTGACTCAGATGACACATAAAATTCAGTTGTACAACTTGCATCCTTTGGATGGCATTTCCATATGCTCTCAGATATTTCTGCCTACCGAAGTGGTTGAATGCTCATTATGATAACTGTGAACATAAGCATTCTCTCATTTTGGCTAGAGCAGTATATTATCATTCGCGGTGTTGAGGACAGTCCTGATTGTTGGCGTAAAGTTGTCGATTGTCAACACGGGCAGAAACAAGTCTTTGATGGTATACAAGCAGCGTTATGCTCAGGTGTTTATGCTGTATGCAGGATACAATATGAGTTCCATTTCTGATTATCTTGGAAGCCGCATTTCTGTTAGTCAATGGTCAAATTTCCTTTTTTATGTCAACACATCGATTTATTATTGTTGTATGTAATACTTACAATACCTTATGCCTCTGAAGCAACCTACTGAATACACTGACTAGCTTGTTACAAAACCCATAGAAATGAAACAACTGAATTGACAAAAAAGACAGCCATAACCATCTTCATTTTTTTATTTAACACTCCTACCCACCCCCACAAAAAACAGCTCTGGCAGTGTGCACACATCTATGTGTATACATTCATCCACATTTGAATCAGGCGGACAGTGAAACTGACTGATCAGAAAAAATTAAATAATCCAACCTGCTTAGTAGCTGTATAACTGCCCAATAGCAACACTGCTTTTTTTTTTTTTTTTTTTTTTTTTAAAAAGCAAAACAGCAAGACTTTTTGACTATTTGACACCAAAACAAAAACTTCAAACAATTTGTTGTGACAACAACAATACTGTCTCACCCAAGTCACTAGGAGGGAGAAATCTTAGGTCAAATCAGTCAAACTTATAAAAGTCCTTATTCATCTTAAGTAGAAGGTGGTTCTCAAAATTATGTGAATTAATTGCTCCCCTTCTTGGGCTGAAGATCATCCAGCTGCACTTAAAAGCCTTTCACAGGCCGCCGAGGCAGGCAGAGCTGTGGTCAGCTTGAGCGACAGGTTGGATAAGGCTGGATAAGATGCCGACATAGTCAAACCTTCAGCTATACATGTTAGGTATACATCCAGTTGTTTGGATGTCTCCTCTGTGCGCATATGCTTGATATTAGAGAAGAATGGTTGAATGACAATAAACTCCACTTGACTTGAAATCCTCTTCATCAGAAGTCTAAGTTAAGCCTGCCTCCAGTCTCCTTATTATTCCAACCCAGGAAAGTGTTACAAATGTACCTCCCAATGCTTTGCCTCTGCCTCCCTTCCCCCTCCTGCTGCATATTCTTTTTAGAATTTTATTTTTATTTTGTCTGCTGTGAGAGCCTATTTGCAGTCAATATGCATGAGTGTGATTTTTGATTGGCACTGGTGCACAAGTACACTATATTGCCAAATGTTTTGGGACACCCCTCCAAATCATTGAATTCAGGTGTTCCAATCACTTCCATGGCCACAGGTGTATAAAATCAAGCACCTAGGCATGCAGACTGCTTCTACAAACATTTGTGAAAGAATGGGTCTCTCTCAGGAGCTTAGTGGATTCAAGCGTGGTACTGTGATAGGCTGCTCCTGTGCAATAAGTCCATTCATGAAATTTCCTCACTACTAAATATTACACAGTCAACTGTTAGTGGTATTATAACAAAGTGGAAGCAATTGGGAACAACAGCAACTCAGCCACGAAGTGGTAGGCCACGTAAAATCACAGAGCGGGATCAGCACATGCTGAGGGTCAATAGCTAAAGACCTCCAAACTTCGTGTGGCCTTCAGATTAGCTCAAGAACAGTGCGTAGAGAGCTTCATGGAATGCGTTTCCATGGCCGAGCAGCTGCATCGGTAAAAGTGGGTAAAAGCTATTACTTGCACAGTCAGTGCTATAACCACTCATCCAACTCCTAAGGTCAAAATCCGAGAAATTACAAACATCTCAAGTTAAGGTCAAGATTATTCTAAGAGAACTTCAGCAAGACATAGGTTATTTTGGTTACTATTCAGGTACTGGGTTTACAGGTACTGATTATCTTAGTAAAGTGGGGGGAAATTCTCAAAACATATAATGGGTGATTGAGATTTGGGACACTTCCACTTAGATTTATTCTTTTGATTGTTCAATCAGTTCTGTGTCAGGGTCTAATACTGATAAGGGAAACACTTTCCAGGCTTTGTTTACAGTAACTCAGAACACTCTGTTCCCAGGCTTTGAGGATTGAATCCCTCATCGATTGAGTGTCTCTACTGGCATCGCGTTGGCAGGACATGTCTGTGACACATATGCTTTGCTACATACAGATGTGTTTCATTTATTGGCCATACATTTCACAATGTTACATGAGCAGTTACAACTCAGTGTTTATCATATTGTAATCAGACATACCTCCCTTCTTGCAGTGTTGCTGAGACTCCATCTAGAGTTCCATGGTGTGTAGAAAATCATCCAAGCTGATCTGTAGGTGAAATTGTAGGTGAAAAAGGCATTATGTAGCTTCAACATTGAACTTATCAAATACCATTTAAAAGGTGTTTCTCATTTTTCTCAAACCCAGACAATGTTCACAGCCCAGTCAGTAGCTGATTGTCTCTTTGAACCTGGTCTCTGGATAAACTGGCTATCAAATAATGAATTGTGTCATGTGGCTGTGGGGAAGCACTGCTTATAGTGAATTACCTGCTAAGTTCAATGTTTGATATTCACTGATTTATCATAAGACCCCAGCCTTACACCGATCAGCCATAACATTAAAACCACTGACAGGTGCCGTGAAATCTGCTGTAAGCAGGAAAAATTGGCACGCATAAGGATCTGAGAGACTTTGACAAGGGCCATATTGTTATTGCTAGACGTCTGGGTCAGGGCGACAGGGTCATGGGTTCCCAAAGCTCAATGATGTGTGTGGGGAGCGAAGGCTAGCCCATCTCATCCAATCCCATAGAAGAGCTACTGTAGTACAAATTGCTGAAAAAGTTAATGCTGGGTATGATAAAAAGGTGTCAGAAAATGCAGTGCATCACAGTTTGCTATGTATGGGTCTGCGTAACTGCAGAACGGACAGAATGCCCATGCTGACCCCATGCTGACACGTGAGCATCAGAACTGGACCTTGGAGCAATGGAAGAACATGGCCTGGTCTGATGAATCACATTTTTTTTTACATCATGTGTGTGCATGTGCATTGCTTATCTGGGGAAGAGATGACACTAGATTGCACTCTGGAAAGAAGGCAAGCTGGCAGAGGCAGTGTGATGCTCTGGGCAATGTTCTGCGGGGAAACCTTGGTCCTGAAATTCATGTGGATGTTACTTTGACATGTACCACCTCCCTAAACATTGTTGCAGACCAAGTACACCCCTTCATGGCAACGGTATTCCCTAATGGCAGCGGTCTCTTTCAGCAGGACAATACAGCCTGCCACACTGCAAAAATTGTTCAGGAGAAGTTTGAGGAACATGACAAAGAGTTCAAGGTGTTGACTTGGCCCCCAAATTCCCCATATCTTAATCTGATCGAGCAATTTTAACAATAAGAGTCATACCCTTCGTATATCACTTGTATCATCAAATGACCCAAACCCGTGTTTTGAATATCTTAACTGTAGTCAAATATTTTGGGGTAGATTTCTAGGTGCTCTCATTCCCAATTACAGAGTCATAGTTAGTCTTCATCAAATCTGTATATTATCTTGTGAAGTTGAGAAATTGGCTAATGATACTGCACAAGCCTTAGGTCTTATATCCACTACATTACAATCACACTTGATGATGACTTTGCAAAATCAGGTTGCTTTTGATTATGTCCTAGCACAAAAGGGGGTACCTGTGCAGTGGTAGGTCCTGAGTGCTGTATGGATATTTTCAACCTAACCAGAAATTTGACTCAGTACATCAAAGCTCCAGATGAGTTGCGTGGCCATGATAAGCGATATGATGATGATCGATATGATAAAGCTGACAGTGATTGGTTAGGTGCCTGGCTAGGTTCCTGGTGGCAATACTGCAATGAAATGCCATGAAATGCTTCATAGTGTTCTTTGTCACCCTCCAGTTAGCTTATGTTTTGCTGTTGCTGCATGTGTTTTTCTAAGAGCATGAAACTGGCTCCGGTAGCAGAAACTACAGTTATGTTGATTCCTACTGTTAGGCCTGAGGCCTGATGCCAACATTCTTTATGCCATTATTATTCTATGCATTGCATGTAGGTAGAAGGGTAAAACCTTTCCTTATTCTTGAGATATGTAGATGGGTAATCACCTGGCCAGTGGTTAAAGTATATAGGATAGTACAGGAAGTTTAAGATGAACGCTTTTAAGTTTCAAGTTTCAAGTTTATTTGTCATATATACAAGTGTCAGTGACAATGTACATTGAAATGCTTTTTGTGAGGCTTAGGCAGTACAATAATACAGCAGTTCACAATACAATACAATAACAATAAAAAATAAATAACAATAAAAAGGTTGAGGTGGAAATTTTGCTTTGAGGTAGTGTAATGTAGTTGTGCAAAGTATGCAAGATTCAAAAAAGACATGGTGTTTTTTGTAGTCTTTGATATGATATGAAGGGGGATAATAGTGCAATTTTAGAGACAAATTTTTACAGTTTATTAAGGGTTCGGATAGCCTGCAGGTAGAAGCTGTTTTTCAGCCTGCTGGTTCTGGACTGAATGCCCATATATCGGTATCGCCTGCCTAATGGCAGTTTGATAAACAGACTGTGTGCTGGGCCTTCCTCAGACATCGCAGATGAAAGATGTCCTGAAGGGATGGAAGTTTGTTGCCGATTAATAACTTCAGCTGTTCTCACAACTCTCTGAAGGGCCTTGCGGTCGAGGAGTGAGCAGCTGCCATACCATACAGTAAGGCACCCCGTCAGGATGCTCTCAGTGGTACATCTGTAGAAGTTTGTAAGTATATTGGGAGGGAGACCAAAGCTTTTGAGCTTCCGTAGGAAATAGAGCCGCCAGCTTGCAGATTTAACTACTGATGTGGTGTGCAGAGACCAAGACAGGTCATCGGAAAGGTGCACACCAAGGAACTTGATGTTCTTAACTCTTTCCACTGCAGAACCGTTGATGTATAAGGGGGCGTGGCTGACCTCCTGTGTCCTCCTGTAGTCCACAGTCATCTCTTTGGTTTTGCTGACGTTGAGGCAGAGGTGGTTGTTAAGGTTGTTCAATGGGGGATTGTGGGATTATTTTCTATTTTTCCATGATTATGTGTTAATAGATACATGATTTAATCATTTAAGATCAAGTACATTTAATGTGATTTTTGTAAGTGTCTTTGTTCACTCATAATCACTCAGGATGCACGTGTCTGTTCCTTGAGTTGTGATGTTTTTGTCCTTGCTCATGTTTTTCTCATCTTAGCCTTGGGCATTACCTGTATGGTCTAGAATACAATCTTAGCACGTACATATGTTGGCCCAACTTTTGCTTAGACTATACAGTAGAACACCCAGGTTATCTGCAATAAACCATCTCTTTCATTATACCCTGGCTCTTGGTCTCCTTATTCTTCAGTCACCTTACTCCTGATGAAACTACAGCATTTTTACGGTCGCCCCGAAAGATTTACAAGGTATCATCATTGTGTCACACTTTTAATAGAGGTTTTTCACATTGCTATGATGGAAAATGACATGAAACATGATTGATAACATTAAAATTCATAATCTGATGATAAAATGTTAAAAAGTCAAAAAATTCATCAAATCTGCACTAACACACTGCTTTCTCAGTGACTGCCAATGTGCTTACAAAAGTGTGTGCATTTTATCAAGTTTCAAGGCATTAGGGCTTCAAGACAGCCATTTTTCATGCAAATATATTAATGAATGTCAGCATCATTCTTTTAATAGAGGGTTTTCACACTGTTATGATGGAGAAATAAGTTAAAAAGTCATAAATGTGAAAAAATCATGTGTAGAAAGGTGATGTGTATAAACACTTTTCTCAACAAATGCCTATGTGCATTAAATAGTTTTTTCACTTATGTTGGAAAAAGAGATGAAACATGATTGTTTATATTAAAATTCATATTTTGATAATAAAGGGTAAAAAACTCAAAAAAGTGAAAAATCATGTGTAGAAAGATGCTTTTCTTCAAACACAATTCTGCCTTCGTAAAAGAGTTCCCCTTCTTCAACTAGGCAGACAGATAATCTCATTCAAGTGGGTTTCTAAAGTCTGTTTGTTAATGAAATGTAACAGTTTGCTTAAAGGATAGCTGTGTATAGTGTAAAAAAAACTAATGTACACAATAATGATGGCAATCCAGTACCATTGCACTGGAGATGATCTTTCTAAAAATCAGATTTAACCTTAAATGTCACTAATTCCAAACATAAGATTAAGATATACATCTTGTAAACACATTGATACTTGATGAATAGGTCATCAGTCAGAGGTAGAAACCTCTGTGCCTAACACTGAAAGCAAGCAGAATAAAGCACTATAAGCTCTTTATTGTATTCAAGTTGATCTTCCACATATTTCTTCTGCAATGAATCATGTGAGGAATGAAGCTGTTTTTGATCATGGATAGCTGTCCTCTGCATCCGCAGGTACCTCAAACACTGTTGCCTCAGCTGCAGCAGCTTCCGCTTCTCTTTCTTGGTGGAGTGCCTTCAATGTAGCCTCTAAACGAGTCTCCTCCACTTTATGCTGTGCTTGCACTTCAGCTCTCACATCTACTTTTGTTCATATGTGGCTCTAGTGAGTGCTGCTTCTGTCTTTGCACAAGGCTCTAATGCAGCCAGGCTTGTTGCAGATTTGCATGAGTGTCTTGATGATGGTGAGCACACTGATGTGGTTTTCAGACTATGTTTTTCTTTTGACAACATTTTGAGGTGAAAGCAGAACTTGAAATATCATCCACTGATGCAGCAATCACTTATAAGACACTTTTTACTATTCTGCCCTCGTAAAAGAGTTCCTCTTCTTCAACTAGACAGACAGATAAATTCCTTCCACAAGTGGGTTGAACTGAAGGATGGATTTATTAGCATCACCACCATAGACTGAAGATGGATAGCTGCTTGAACTGGGTGGCTATCAGTAAAAGGCGATGGCTTGTCAATTTAACACTGTGCATTAGGTGCTGAAAATGCCTTTTAGCAAGTTTTAAAGGTGCTAGGGCTTCAGGAAAGCCTTTTTTTCATGCGAACACATACATACATGTCCATGTTATATGTTTAATAGGGGTTTTTCACATTATTGTCATAGAAAATGACATGAAACATGATTGTTTAAATTAAAATTCATAGTTTGATAAAGTTTTTGAAAGTCAAAAACTTTAAAATTTATGCGTAGAAAGCTACTATTCAGCAAATATGCGCTAATCCCACAGTTTTGTCAATGAATGTCTATGTCCTCACACAAGTGTGTGCAACGGACCCCAAAAATGTGTTCTAGTTTCAACACACTATGCCATTAGGAATGCAATTTTTCATGCAGCCACAGACCATCTATAAGACAGGTGCGAGTCACATTTTTAATAGAGATTTTTCACATTGTTATGATGGAAAATATAATAATAATAATAATAATAATACATTTTATTTATAAAGCACTTTACATTTTAAAGAAAATCTGAAACATGATTGTTTCATAAGATGGTAAAAACATGAAAAAGCAGGTGTAGTTAACTATGGATCAAATATGCTTTCTCAACGAATGCTCATGCAAAACCCATTTTTGAACTAGATGCCAAAAAATGCATTTTAGAGAGTTTCAAGGCACTAGGACTTCAGGAAACCCATTTTTATGTAAACATAGACAGGTGCCTGTCATACTTTTAATAGACATTAATCACACTGTTACGATGGAAAAATGATATGAAACATGCATGATGACACGGGGGCACAGTGGCTTAGTGGTGAACACTTTTGCCTTGCACCTCCAGGGTTGGGGATTTGAATCCTGCCTCCACCCTGCGTGCATGGAGCTTGCATTCTAAGTGCTTTTTGGGCTTCCTCCAGTTTCCTTCCCCAGTCCAAAGACACGTAACGTGTGTGCAGTTGTGCCCTGTGATGGGTTGGCACCCTGTCCAGGGTGTCCCCTGCCCTGTGCCCTGAGTTCCCTGAGATAGGCTCCAGGCTCCCCTGTGACCCTGTGTAGGATAATCCATGCAGACAATGAATGGATGGATGGGTATTGTAGGAATGTACTATTCATCAGTTATGTTCGCACACACTGTTTTCTCAATGAATGCCAGTCAGGAAAGCCATTTTCATGCAAATACATATATGCCCGTGTTCTACTTTTAATAGTGTTTTTCACATTGTTATGATGGAAAATAAGAAAATAGGATATCAAACAAAATCAAATCACTCAAATCACATAATAAAATACATAATTTGATAATGAAGTGAGCAAAGATCACAGATATCAAAAATAATGTGTAGTAAGCAAGTATTCATTAAATAGGCTCCAACACACTCTTTTGTCAACAAATGATATGCTCACATAAATGTGTGCTGTAAGTGCAGAAAACACTGTTGAGACCATTTCAAGCCTCTAGGATTTCAGGAGAGTCACTTTTAAAGCAAGGTTCAAGGTTCTTTATTTGTCACATACATGTGTTGTATTAATGTAGTGAAATGTTTTTCCTTAGTGCCTCGTCCCACAGTGCAACTGTGATACACAATAAAACAGAATATAATAAAAGCCGAATATAATAAAAAGAATATATTGAATAAAATAGAAAAATAAAATAGAATAGAATAGACTCTATTAGACAAAATATAGATGTAATACGTAAAAATATGTAAAAATTTGTTTAGCGACTTGAAAAAAGGAATCTTAGCAGCTTTTTGAGAATGTAGTGTGCAAAAGATGTAAGAGGTTTTGTTTGTCTGTAGTGCAACCATTTGTGTATGGGTGTCTGTGTGTGAGGTCGTTAATATGCAGACTAATATTCAGACAAGTGTCTTCATTCAGTAGCCGGATTGCCTGAGGGTAGAAACTCCTCCTGAGTCTCTCTGTGTTGATCCTCAGGATCCAGTAGTGCTTCCCTGATGGGAGCACTGAGAAGAGACTGTTTCCGGGGTGATGAGAGGCTTTTATGATCCTCCTGGCCCTGGTCTCGCATTGCTGGTTGTAGATGTATGTGATGCAGGGGAGAAAAGTCCTGATGATCATCTTCGCTGCCCTCACCACTCTGGACAATACATTCCGGTCCTTGGCCGTGGTGCCTTCAAACCAGGTGGTTTCCGGTGAGAAGACTCTCCACAGCCCCAGTGTAGAAAGCCTTCAGCACCCTGTGAGAATCCCTGAACCTGGCCTGACTTCGGAGATGGTAGAGATGCTGGTGTGCTCTTGTCACCAAGCTGTATGTGTGTGTAGTCCATGACAGGTCTTCTGTGAGATGGATCCCAAGGTATTTGAAGCTGCTCACCCTCTTGACCGTAATCATCGCCTTAGTCTCGTCATTGTTAGTGATGAGGCCTACAACCACTGTGTCATCAACGAACTTCACCAGCCTGTTGGAGCTGTCTGTGGCCGCACAGTCACCGGTGTAGAGGGAGTACAGCAGGGGGCTGAGGACGCAGCCCTGAGGAGCTCCAGTGCTGAGGGTGTGCGTGGAGGAGGTGTGATTTCCCATCCTGACCACCTGGGGGTGTCTGGTCAGGAATTCCAGGATCCAGTGGCAGATGGAGGATTTTAGTCCCAGATCCTGGAGCTTTTTGCAGAGGGGTGAGGGGATGATGGTGATAAAGGCAGAGCTCTAATCTACAAACAGCACTGGGAAGCTTGGCTTTATGGTCTGTAACAGTTTGCAGGCTCTGCCACAGACACCTGGAATCTGCCTGCTCAAACTAGGTCTCAATCTTCCTTTTGGCTTCTCTCACTGTTTTCCTCAGGATGTAGGAAGCCGCTTTGTATTCATCCATGTTGCTGGTCTGCAGTCCTTCATTTTGAGCGCATTCAGTCCTTTCCGCACGGATCAGTCTACCCATGGCTTCTGATTGGGAAAAACCTTTACAGAGCATGTGGGAATACTCTCTCCTATCCAAAACTCTGTATAACCAAGCACCGCCGCTGTAAACTCGCTGACATCATTAGAGCTGCACCGAAACAACGCGTCCTGCAGTGCGTCTTGTAGCATGGCTTGTTATTGGTCAGACCAGCACCTCCTGCATCACTGGATCTTCCCTCCGCAGCCTTTGTTTATATTTTGGGAGTAGTAAAACGGCAGCGTGGTCTGACTTACCGAGTGGCAGTGTTTTTATTGCCTTATAGCTATAAGGCAATAAAAACACTGCCACTCGGTAAGTCAGACCACGCTGCCGTTTTACTACTCCCAAAATATAAACAAAGGCTGCGGAGGGAAGATCC
>CM041001.1:10601048-10624367 GCA_022985145.1 Pangasius djambal | reverse complement strand
GGATCTTCCCTCCGCAGCCTTTGTTTATATTTTGGGAGTAGTAAAACGGCAGCGTGGTCTGACTTACCGAGTGGCAGTGTTTTTATTGCCTTATAGCTATAAGGCAATAAAAACACTGCCACTCGGTAAGTCAGACCACGCTGCCGTTTTACTACTCCCAAAATATAAACAAAGGCTGCGGAGGGAAGATCCCTGTGTTGTGTGCAAAAGTGATCCAGCGTCCTTTCACCCCGTGTACTGCAGGTTATGTGCTGACAGAAATCCGGCATGACTTTTTTCAAGTTAGCCTTGTTAAAGTCACCTGTAATCACCAGCCCCGTGTCCGGGTGCAGTGTTTGAAGTAGTCCAATGTCCCTGTGCAATGTCCGTAAAGCAGTGTCTGTGTGTGCCTGAGGTGGAAGATAAACAGTCACAATGATGGCCGAGGTGAATTCCCGGGGTAAATAAAAGATATGGCATTTGGCCGCAAGGTATTCCAGGTCCAGTGTGCATAATTCCATGAGACAATGAGGTGCTCCCTACGCTGCACCATTTCTCAATGATCATAACACACATACCACCACCCCCGATTTTTCCAGAGTTCTCCATCCTGTCCAATGCATTGAAGGGAGAACCCAGGCAGCTGTACACGGTGGTCCGGAATGGTTAGTGTGAGCCATGTCTCGGTGAGGCAGAGAGCGTTGCAGTCCCTGAAGTCTCACTGGAACTGGGCTCTAAGGTCATCCAGTTTGTTGTTGATGGACTGGACAATAGCTAACAGTATGCTGGGCATTGGTGTGGAGTATGCCCTGGCTCGTACCCAGATCCTCACGGCAGTTCTTTTTCCTCGTTGTCATCGCCGCCGTCTCAGGAGAGTAAGTCCATTGTTTACGTGGCTCAGAGTGAGCCAGGTAAACAGAGGCCAGTCGGGGTCGGGATGAAAACGAGAATTATAGTGATGAGTTAGGTCTATTCCAATGTTGATTAAAGTTTGTTGGTCGTATGTTATATGTCCATGGGTTAGCTCAATAATAGTGCAAAAAACAAGATAAAAAACAATGTATAATACACAAAAGTTGCAGTGTGGGTTGCAAGAACTAACGTAGGCAGCCTTCCTTAGTGGTGCAATCTTCCTGAAATAGAAGAAGCAAGCAAGAGAAGCAAGCAAGCAACAGAAGCAAGTGTCTAACTGTTGTCATGAAAAGTCTAGAAATAGAGATAAATAAATTCAGCAGACAAGATTGAGCAGAAGAAGCAAGAGTATAAAATTTATTGCTGCAGCAAGACGTCTTCAGTATGCATTACAAAAGTCGTGCACCCAGAAGAGGTGCTTCCCCTTTCTAGTGCTCCCTTTTATATACTGTCTTTCATCCCTTTAGAGCATTTTATTACCTTTTATGGACATAATTACACAAGGTTCTAATTCTGCCTATTATTGTTAAGTGTTTTTGCTCTAACTTTACTGGTTATGCTTATGTGTGTCATTCTTTTACTCCCAGTTACTAGGCATTGGCCTGTTCTTCTTCTGTCTAGCTGACATTTGGAACACTTTGTGCTTAACAATAACAGGAACTGGGCTTATTTCATTTCTTATTTTCCTCCTTGAGCAACTGTTTTCACAAAACATCTTTTTCCTTGTGACTTGTCGAGACATAAAAACTAATGATACATGCAAATACACTGTTCAATGACTTTTTTCACATTATGATGTCAAATATTAGCAAACATCACATAAAATGCAAATTCTGATAAGAAAGTGAAAAAAATCAGATATATCAAAAACTATTTGTCAAAAGTTATTATTTATCAAATATGTACCAATGCAGTGTTTTCCCAACAAATTCCTACATGCTCACATACGTATTTGCTTTCTACACTTAAAATGCTGCTTTGAGTGTTTCAAGCTTCTAGGATTTCAAGGTACTTGAATTTCAGAAGAGTCACTTTTAAAGCAAGACAACATAAGCAATTTTGTGTCTAACAGTGACTTTTTCCCACAGGTTATGTTATCAAACATGCAGCTTGTGCAAAATTCAGCAGCTGGATTTTTTAACAGGGACTAAAAAGAGGGATCATATTTCCCACCTAGTATGGTCCTGTATGAAATGTTATTCATGTTCCCTTTAAGGAACGTTTGAGCAACGTCCCAGTATGTTCCAGTGTGAAACATTATTTATGTCTGCATTAGTAAATGTTTAAGCAACTTCCCAGTATCATCCCATATGAAATGTTATTTATGTTCCCTTTAGTGGACGTTTAAGAACTCCAGGATTTGGTCCCCTAGCTGACGGTCATTTATCGCTGGAGCTGATCAACAGTCAAATGCTGATTTCCAGCATTAGAGGATTAGGATACACCTGAATGTGCTGCATTCTTCAAAGTTCATTACAGGATGCTAGATATGAAGTAAATTCTATTTACAAACACCCCTTCGCCTACATTGACAGGACAGCTATTAGAATTATTTGTGGTCAAAATAGATTATTTTCAAACAACAAGCAATAAACTGCACTGCAATAATCTCCAGTCCTACACTATTCCTCTGTTTAGCAACTCCTCTTAAAAAAAGAAGCATTTAGCATCTAAAAGCATTTAGACAAATCAGAAAACTAGAACAGTCCGACAAAATTACACGTCATCGGAGGAAACATGAATGGAGTAATGTACCGTGATACAGCGAACATATTAGAGAAAACCTTTATCCCTTTAGGGAACGTTTGAGCAATGTCCCAGTATGGTCCTATGTGAAACATTATGTTAGCATCAGCGAACATCTGAGCAACACCCTGTATGGGAAAAAAAAACTGAATCTGGGAAGAAGATTAATTTTTCAACAAGACAATGACCCCAAACATACAGCCAAAATAACTCAAGAAGGCCTTACAACATTAGGGAATTGAAAGTGATTTGCCAAGAGGAATAGACCAAAATTTAACCACAATGCTGAAGAAACTTATTAACTTATTACTAAACTTATAGCCTTATTATAATAGACACCTCAAAGCTGTACTTGACCTCAGAAAGACAATAGCCTGTACCTGTCTGAAGAACACTTGTAGATCTATTTTTTCATCATGGAAAATTTAATGTTATAACTTTTTTATTTATTAACTTTCTCAGGGTAACCATTCAATCTCTTGACGTTTGTCCTGGCATCTCATAATGTATGAAGCTGACAATAGTTGCAATAATCTCTTACTAGATGACCTCAGCAATTTGTGCCACTTCTGTGGGCTGAGTGAAAGTTCATCTGGAGACAATGAATGGGTAATTACTCTAACTTTATGACATTTTATTTTATTTAAATCAAACCAGACACCAGAAACAAAGCAAACACGGAACTACACTGAAAAAAAAAAGATTCAGTGGTTCAGTAATTATGACAAAAACACAAAAAAGAATACAAAAGAAATTTAAATTATTAGAATTACTTAAATGCTTTATTAACTTAATTCATGTAAAAGACAAAGTTTATAATTTACTTACTTTACTGGATTCAATTTACTATTATTTTGCAAGTGCTCACAAAATTAGAAAAAAAGAATTAATGTTTAACCGATTGCATACTAAAGTGGGGGCATGTTTTTTTTAAAACTCGATTTGCATATATGAACTTTAAATTGATTTAATTTTGAGTGTTATGGATAGGTTGTTTTCAGTATTTCTTGTTTTGTGTCAGCTTTAATGCCTAAGGATTACAAAAGGTTTTGAAAGATCAAGTGTTTAGGTGGTTTTCTTGGGTCACCCTCTTTGTGTTTCTTGGTCAAGTGTGTGCATGCACATATTTTAGTTAATTAATCATTTTGTGTTTGCTAGTCTCCTCTTTATGAAGGGTGACATGGTTATATTTACGCTTTGTATTCCCACTTCTGTTTGGAACCATTAAGGATGTTAGTGACCATAAAGTAGTAATGATAATGTTTAGCTTCACTTGAAGTTTATGTAATTCAGTTAATTCAAATTTGAATAAAATTCCCCAAAAAGACAGGAAAATTGCTATTTAAATGTAATTAAATTTTTTTGAGATTAATTAAATTTTTATTATAATCCTTGGTGCCACTTACTTAAAATATGCTCAGTTAAATTTACTAAGTTCATTTTAGTATCATTCAATTCACATACACGTGTGTTTGCTCTTGTGACTACCACCAAATAAGAACAGACGAGAACTCATTAACAGAGAATACACAGTGTCACCTACTGGTCACCCTGAGGAATGACTGCAATTAACACTAGGTTTTCTCTCAAGATACGACATTCCTTCTCCTTTAAGCTAGGAATATATTTTCTCTTTCTTTTTTTTGACAAACAGTCAAAAACAAACAAACAAACCAAAAACTTAGGCTGTAATAATTAGCATAACACTGTAAGGTTATCAACACATTATTATGTTACTTTTGCTCTTCTTTTTTAGAATCAAAAATCTAAATATCACTGACAGTTCAGTTTCTGGTATACTGCTTATGTATGAAATATCTAAATTACAAAGTCCTTTAAGTGAGCAGGGGTACGTCTTCCGAACATCTCAGTGTTTTGGTCTGACTGCAATTCCTTTGAGCAATAGCCAGTTCAGTTTGTTGTCCTTTAACAGGTACAGGTGCAGGTTTCCTTATCAGCTGATGTCTCACTACCCTTCACAACCTGGGAGGATATATTTTCAGGAACACAGTGTTCACACTGCTCAGTCTCTTTTTCTAAAAGTATCCTGTATTTTCTCTACACTGCGATTTGGTCCACATACCTTCTCGATTGGAACCTCTAATATAAACAAGCTATATGAACATTATTTCATAATTCATTGTCAATGTGAATAGAACTGTCCGGCCGAAGATTGCATTTAGCTGATCGGTTATGCCTGAGGTGTCGTCTGTTCTGGGCCATTTCAGTGCTTGCAAAAGGAACACGATCAGCGATCAGCAGCTCAGGCACACCCTGCCTGGTGAACACTGCTTTAAATATGGCAATCAGGGAGCCTGAAATCTTGTCTGGCAAATGAAGGAATTCTGGGTATTTAGAAAAATAGTCTACAATGAGAAGGAATGTTCATCCTTGGAAATAAAAAATGTCAGCAGCAATTTTCTGCCAGAGTCCCTCAGGAACAGGATGTGGGAGAAGCGGTTCCTTCTGATTATTGGGTAAGCTCTCTTGGCAGGGAGCACAAACTTTGACCATCCTGTGGACAGCATCACTGAGCCCAGGACAGTAATGACCTGGCATGAGCTAGATCGCATTAGAGGCCTTTGTGTGCCATGTAAAGTCAGCACTTCTGGTCATAACTCATGCGGTATCACAATGCAATCATCCTTAATTACGAGTCCATCATCAGCTGGGGCTGCTACAGTGGGCTAGGAAAATATGGGCTCCAAAGTTTTGTGATCAGACTGGACTTTGATGGTGACACCATAGACATATTTGTGGAATTTTCACATCATCACATTGAGGCTCATTGCTCTGTTCATCACTTTCTCCAGAATGGCATGATGTTCTGCTTTAGTGGATACTGCTATGATCATGCTATTGGCCACTATGACTCCTTTGATGTCCTCAAAGCTCTCAGAGTTTAAACACCGGAATAGCTCACTCGCAGATTTGATGCTGAAGGGAATCCAATGAAAACAGTATCTGCCCCACAGTATCTGTGTTGAAGGTGCAAAGGTCAGCTGACTTATCGTCCAGCTTAATCTCCCAATACCTGTCCCTCTCTTCCAGGACTGTGAATAGCTTTTTTCCAGCCAAGTTACATCGTACATCCTCTGGGGTGGGTATTGGGTAGTGCTAGCACAGTATGTCTTTAAGTTTCTGGGTTCAAGACACACTCTGAGGCTGCTGTTTTTCTTTTCTGCAATGCAGAGACTACTAACCAAGAGACAATTGGTGAGACAATTTACTTATCACCCCTCTTTTTTTCTAGATCATCTAGTGTCAAACAACACCTGTCACGTACTGTATATGGAACCTTACAGCACACATGGATGACAGGAGGCACACTGGGGTCTGTGTGAATATAATGCACACCTGGGAATTGGCCCTAACCCTCAAACACAGACGGATAAAGGCTGAGGAGCTCATCTCTGCTGGTGGGGGCAGACAGAGCAAGTGCTTCTACTTTTCTTACAAGGTCCAGTTGTACGCATGCCCTCCTCCCCAGCAAGGCCATATCTGACGTGGTCACAAAGAATGTCATCTCAGATGATTTATGCTTGGACTGCACATGTAGCTTTCAGGTTTGATGCAGGTGCCCCCATAAGATACAAGTACTGTGTCTGTCTTGTGCATAGTGACAAGTATCTGAAGATGATCAACATCTTTCTTTGGCAGTACATTTGCTTCAGCTCCTGGGTCGTGCTTAAAATTGACTACAGTGCCTCCCATGAGATGATGTGTGCCAGCCTGTGTCAGGTTTGTTTGGCGGAACAACATTTACATTTACATTTATGGCATTTGGCAGACGCCCTTATCCAGAGCGACTTACAATAGTGCTTTGAAGTCTATCAAAAATACATTCTGATATTGGCTCACTAGGTCACAAACTAGGTATACCATCAGTCCAAACCTCTGTTCGGAGTTTTTTTTTTTTTTTTTTTTTGGTGTGTGTGTGTGTGTGTGTGTGTGTGTGTAAGTGCCAGTGACTCAGCTGTTTGGACATCTAGTGGAAGTTCATTCCACCACCTTGGTGCCAGAACAGAGAAGAGTCTCGAGCAGTGCTAGAGGACTGGAGGGAGCGTGGTGCCACGCGAGGTGTGATAAGTGCTTTGAGATAAGTGGGTGCTGGTCCGTTTTTGGCTTTGTAGGCGAGCATCAGTGTTTTAAATCTGTTTTAAATCTGTTGCGGTCCCAACAGTCCCTACAAACAATGTGTCAATGTCTGCAGGTTCAGTGTCTATGTCAGGAGAAGCCATGTTCAATTTTGATTTGCAAACAGCCACAAAATGGTTCTTTTTGACACATTTTTTGCAGACCTCATTGTAAGCAGGGCATTTTCTTGGTATGTGGGTGTGTCAGCATTTGCCACAAGTCTTTGTCTATCCAAAACTCGACCTAGGGTCTTGTTTGTTTACTGTAATTTTGCTTGCTTTTGAAACAAGATGGGACCCCTTATGTGCAATGGCGTGCACAAACCATGTCTCCGGGGATGCTGCCATCGCTGCAGCCTGTGCCTTTGTGACTTTGGCGCCAAAGTCCATCTCTGTCAAGTCAGAGATGGACAGCAATTTTTCATGATGCCCTGAATCAGTTATGCTGAACATAATTTTATTCTTTATTAGGTCTTCTGTATCCCCAAATTCACATGTACATACTTCAGTTCTTAGTTCTGTCAAAAACATCAAAGTGTCAAGTGTGCCTTGCCAGCACACTCAACACTTGTGGTTTTTTTTTTTTTTAACCCGCACTGCAGTGGTCTTCTGACTCCTTCAGAGGCTCACAGGTAGTGCTTAAAAACACAGCCACTTCTGACACCATGTCAAGTCTTCAATCAACAGACAGGCACATACAGAGGAGTACTTTTTATGCTCTGCTTCTTTACTCTTGTTTTGCACACTCAACTCCCTTTGTTAAAGGAACATATACACACTATGACTATGGAACGTACCAACTACAGAAACTGTGGAGGGGACCATTCACTGCATATACTACATCCCCCTTCTTGAGCCTGATTAATCAGCAAACTTGAATTACACACAACATAGTACTAACATCACAAATGTTCAAATGGAACCTCTACTATAAACAAGCAATATGAACATTACCATTGCTTGCTAAGTAAACACACAGTCTTTGAACCGCTCTGGACATCTGATACACCGGTGAAGTGGCAGGGAAGGCCTCCATCTATTTGGAATGAAAATCAACCAGAATTAGAAACATTTTCCCAAGGAAGGGCCCTGCATAGTCCACATGTATTCTGGTGCAGGGAGACTCAGGCCACTCCCACAGATGTAATGGAGGTCGAGCAGGTGCTTTACGGAATTTTTGACACTCCTCACAGGACCAGACCGCACTTCTCTCTCCACATCTTGGTCAATACCTGATCACCACATGTATGACCGTGCCAGACCCTTCATATGTGACATACCAGAATGGGTCTGGTGCAACAGTCTCAACAAAGTGTTCCTTCTCTCTGGAGGTATGATAATTCATGCTTCCCATACCAGACATCCATCCTTGACACTCATAGTAAGCCACCTTCGAAAGTAAGGAAGAACCTGTGGTTCTACTTTCTCAGGCCAAACCTTCAGTATATATTCATGCACTTTTCATGAATTGGGCCTTCATCCATTTTCTCCATCATCAGAACCAGATCCTCATTGTCATCAGCTTCTCCATCACCTGGAATGGGTAACTGACTCAGAGCATTATCATTTGCATTGTGATTTCTGGTTTGTATATGATATTATAATGATAGGCTTTTAGCAGGACAGTCCATCTTTACACTCTGGGGGATCCCATTTGTGGAAATGGCCTTCTTCTCACAGAACAGAGAAATCAAGGGCTTATGGTCTGTATATATTGTGAACAACCAAAGATACAAGTACTTGTGAAATCTCTGGATGCCAAACATCACAGCTAAACCTTCCTTGTCTAATACTTTTTTCTGCAGGTGTTAATGTTCATGACATAAACTTCTGACTGAGAGAGCACTGCACCAATCCTGCAAGGTGAAGCATTACATGATAAAATTGGTTCTTTGTCTGAGGAATATTAGTCTAGCACATCTGCTAACTGCAAGAGTTCAGACTTTACAAAAGCATCCTTTTGTGCTTCACTTTGGAGTCTGTTGGGTCTAACCCTTGTGCATTTACTTTGTGCCGCAAGTACTCTACTTCCTCTATAAGAAAAGCACATTTACCTCTCTTCAGCTTCAGCTTCTTTTAGTCTAGATTGTACCTCACCCAGAGTTTTTAGATGACGCTCCTGGTCCACTCCAGTCACCAGTATATAATCCAGATATATACTCCCTGCAGCAGTTCCTCCAAGGTTTTCTGAAAAATGGCAGGTGCCGAAGCTACCCCGAAAGGAAGATGATTATATATGTGAACATTCCCTTGTGCATATTCACTGTCAAGTATTTCTTGGATTCCTCATCCATGAGGAATATTTGCAGATATGCATGACTCATGTCTAAGTTGGTAAACTGCTTCACTCCAGCCAGCACTGCGAAAAGATCTTCTACCCTCGGTATAGGGTATTGTTCCAAGGAAGAAACTTGATTTATGGTAAGTTTGTAGTCCCCACATAAACTTATGGATCTATCTGCCTTCAGTATGGGAACGACTGGGGCTGCCCACTCTGAGTACTTGACAGGGGAGATAATATTGTCCTTCAACAAGTCTATCTATCTTGTCTTCTAATTTGGCTCTTAAGGCATAGGGAACGGACCTTGGGCAGAAGAACCGAAGTGTGACATAAGGTGGAACATGAAAGTGTCTGTGGTGCCCTTTAAGGTATCTAATTCATCTTTGAATGCTTCTTCATGCTTTAGCATCACCTGCTGCAGTGTCCATCCATAAGAGGTTTATTTTACTCCACTGCACCTGGATTTCTTCCAGCCAGTCTCTACATAGTAATCTTGGGCCAGTCCTCTTCACTACCACAAGTGATAATTTTTTTTTCTGCTCTTGGTACTTTACTTCTACATCTGCAACTCCCACTCTTTCTAGTCTTTAATTTGATTTTTGTGGGTCTCAGCTTGGGAGCTTCAAAACTTTCCCAAGTCTCTTTGAACACAGTCTCATTCATGATCCTGACACTACATCCCGTGTCAATTCAAAAATTCACAATTTTGCCTTTAATGTTCATGTCCACAGTGAAGGTTTCACTTTTCTCACTACATTGGTTTTTACACAGGCTAAAGGGAATGATTCATCAGACACAACACTTACATCATCCTTTTCATTCACCTTGTGAGGTCGGTGAGGACACAAGCTTTTTCCTCTGTCAAACTTGCATGCTTCCAACTTGACCCTCTGGCTGCTTTTGTTGAGACATGCCCTGGTGATATGGCCTATTTTTTCCTATTGGTCAAACGGTGCAGCTCTGCCACATACTCTGTCACAGTCTCTGTGGACTTCCTTGTCCTTGAGTCAAACTTTAATCTTCAAACTCACTTGGCTGTGGATTGAATTGATCTTTCAGCATTCTCACTAGTTGCTGGTAGCTCTTTTCTCTTGGCTCTGTGGGGCTGAGAAAGTTATGCATTAAACTGTAGGTCTGTGCTCCTGTGACACTTATGAGAATAGTTGTTTGCTTACCCTCGTTTTCAGTGCCATTTGCCACAAAGAACTGTTCTAATATCTCACAGTATTCTTCCCAAGTTTGAGATTTTACATCAAATGCTAAGAGTGAACCTACAGTTCTTTTTTGCAGGTTGCCTCTGTTTCCTCAGTTCAGCCACCAGGAGCATGCTCTTATCCTTTCAAACTCCAATGCCGTCCGCTTGTATTCTTATTCACTGCTGCATCCTTGTCAACAAAAATGTGGTGTCATAGACCAAAAGAATTACTCCACTACAATATTAAAGTAATCTGCATTTTACTTGACCCATTTTAGTATCAAACTTCAACTCACATACATGTTTGCTCTTGTGATTACCACCAAAGAAGAACAGATAAAGAGAACACATTAACAGAGAATACACAGTGACACCTACTGGTCACTCTGAGGAATGACTGCAATTAACACTAGGTTTTATCTCAAGATATCACACAAAATATATCAGAAGGTCTAACCAATCAACAGGTGAACACAATAATGACACACTAGGGCAATAAACCAAGGACAAGACAGGGGCGCAATGTTTACACCTAAACATTTTCATTACTACTTAATGGTCACTTACACCATTAATAGTTTAAACACTTGTAAACTAAGTAAACTAAACACTTGATCTTTCAAAACATTTCATAATACAATAGCCTTAGGCCTTAAAGCTGAGACAAAACAAGAAATATTAAAAACAACCCAACCATAACACAAAATTAAATCAGTTTGCAATCATTGAGCTTAAAAATTGAGTTAAAAAATACATGCCTTACTTTAGTATGCAATCGGTTAAACATTACTTCTTCTTTTTTCTAGTTTAGTGAGTGGTTGCAGCATAATTGTAAATTTAACCCAGTAAAATTTGGGTTTTAACATTTTACATGAATTAATTTAGTACAGATCTTAAAGCATTGAAATAATTCTAATAATTAGATTTTTGTGCAAAAATCTGATCCACTGAATTATTCTTCTTTCAGTGTCTCGTATTTGCTTTTTTTCTGGTTTGATTTCCCTTTTTTTCCTTATCATTGCCTGTTCATGTGATTTTTGATTATGGTTTTTCCTGTGGTGACCCTGTCTTCTTTGAACTGTGACTGAGATTTGTACTGCCATAAATAAACTCTATGCTTCCCTCATGCAAATGCATCCTGCCTCTTCACCTCCACCTCACTGCACGTTACAGGTACATACACTTACCATCCACTTTAGTAGGAACAACTGTACACCTGCACATTCATGCAGTTACCTAATCAGCCAATCATGTGGCAGCACCACAATGCAAACAGGAACCTGCAAAACGAGCAGCCCACCATATCTCCAACTGTGTTCCCTGCCACTGTGCCTCATGTGATGCTCACCAAGCTGGTCTCCATAAATGATCCGGAGGCCTTCCTGGAGCTCTTCAAGTGTGCGGATGCTGCATGGGAATGGCCAGAGGAGGAATAGGCTCTGCAACTCCCTCCCCTTGCTGGGGCAAAGCTGGGGCAAAGCCCAGGCAGGAGTGTTGGCCCTGCAGGGAAGCCACGCATTTCTAGGATCAGTGTTCCTGCATGGAGGTAGGAACTCTGATCCAGCTACCTGACACGCTTCAAGCCTCCCCCAATCGAGCAGGAATGTACCGCATACTGGTGAGTATACAAAGGAGTAGACATCAGGCCTGGGTGGTCTCAGGGTGTAATCAGACCTCAGTTCACCAAAGCCTGATTCAGTGCGAGGTTTTGGGAAGTGCATGTTTGGTGAAGGGGAGGTGTGTGCACAGGGATATTGAGGATGTATTGATACATTTTCGGGGCCAAAAGCATAGTGTAGAGGTGGCGGTTAGTCTTGCCTCCCCGTTCCACTAATTCTTGAGACAAACTAGCCAGGGTTTTGGGCATTAGTATGAGAACAGTTATTGGTACCAAAAAGCCATAGGGAACTTCTGTTTCATGCAGCTCATCATAATCCCATGGCTAGGCATTTGGGGCTGGATAAAACCCTAAACCAGCTAATGGCTTGTTTTTATTGGCTGGGCATTCGTGGATGTTCGACAGGTGTGCGACAGGTCACGAATGTCAGCTGGTGAATCTGCTGGCCACCCCAAGCGCCATTGCGTCACGCTTAATTGAGGTCCCCATTGAAAGAACTGGCATGGACCTCGTCAGGCCATTAGAAAGGTATGTGAGGATATTGCTTTGTGTTAGTGCTGCATGTTATGCAACATGGAATCCCGAAGCAATGCCTCTGCACAACATCTCAGCACACAGTGTTGCAGAGGCACTCTTCCTTGTTATCTCCCGAATCAGGATCCTGAAAGAGATTCTGATTGAACAGGGCACTAATGTTTATGTCGCGGACACTACGCAAGCTTTACAAATTATTAGGGATTTAATTGATTTGCAATTGATTTGACTCCAATATCTTGAGAAAAAACAGCCTTTTCCACTCCGTTTATGTTACACCAATTTGTCACCCATGCATTTTGGTTGTTTGGAGCCCCAGTGACATTTCAACATCTCAGGGACAGAATACACTGCCCGCACAATGCATATGCTGCTGCTGATTTAAATGACAATCATGGTTGGCAGCAGCGTTTACAACATCTGAGGGCTGTGCTGGGATCCTTGAGGTGGGCAGGACTCATAGCAAACCCAAAGAAGTGTGCAATTGGACAGTATCTGGGCTTCCACTTGGGCCATGGACAGGTGCGTCCCCAAATTGATAAAGCAGTAGCGATTGTGGTCTGCCTGAGACCCAGGACAAAAAAGGGGTTCCTGGGGCTGGCTGGCTATTATCGGAGGTTTGTACTTAATTTTTTGGATATCACCGGTCCCGCTGACTGACCTCACTACAAAGGGAGAGCCGGATCCATTCCAGTGGACAGAGCCATGCGACTGGGCTTTCTGACGAGTAAAAGTGGTTTTATGTTTGGGCCTGCTGTTGCATTCTCCTGACTTTTCTCTCCGTTTTGTTCTGCAGACTGACTCATCAGACAAAGGATTGGGGCCGTTTTGTCATAGGTGGTGGAGGGGGAGAAAAGCCCCATGTTGTACATCAGCTGCAAGCTTTCGGTAAGAGAGACCAAGTACAGCACGATCGAGAAGGAGTGTCACCCTCACCCTCAGTACTAAAGGGTGCCCCTTTTCCCTGCTCCAGTGGACATATAAAGGATGCCAATGCACAGATCACTCGCTGGTATCTGGCACATCAGCTCCCTGGCCTTAGTTGGGCGGTGGGGGAATGTGGCAGCAGGGGCATAGTCCAGCATCAGCTGAGGACAGAGAGGAGGCGGGACAAACCGGCAGGTAATGCATGATGACTCTCACCTTTGCCTTGTCACTGCCAGTGTACTTATTTGTGTCTCTTTGTTCTTTCAGTGACTCATAACCGGTGTGAGATACAGTGCGATATAGCTGGCAGAGCTTGCGAGACACGCATGTGCGCACACACACACACACACACACACACCCATACACACTTGGAGAAGCGTGAACTTGAACTTGACGGAGCAAAAGCTGTGAGTCCATGATGGACCCATTCGCCAGGTGGGGCCTCCATGGATCGGACTTGTTTGTCCAGCACATCCCACAGATGCTCGATCAGACTGAGTTCTAGGGAATTTTGAGGCCAAGTCAACACCCTGAACTCTTTGTCATGTTCCTCAAACCATTCCTGAACAGTGAACTTTTGCAGTGTGGCAGGGCACATTATCCTGCTGAGGCCACTGCTATTAGCAGTTATTAATGTTTAGATAGGTGGTATGTTTCAAAGTAATATCCACATGAATTCCAGGACCCAAGGTTTCCCAGCAGAACATTACACAGAGCATCACACTGCCTCCACCAGCTTGCCATCTTTCCATAGTGCATCCTGGTGCCATCTCCTCCCCAGGTAAGCAATGCACCCACACATGGGCGTCCACAGGATTTAAAAGAAAATGTGATTCATCAGACCAGATGTTGGTGCTTTCGATGGTGGACAGGGGTCAGCACGGGCACTCTGATCGGCCCCATATGCAGCAAGCTGTGATGCACTGTGTGGTCTGACAACTTTCTATCATAGCCAGCATTAACTTTTTCAGCAATCTGTGCTACAGTAGTTCTTATGTGGGACCAGGCAGGGCTAGACTTCACTCCCCATGCACATCAATGACCCTTTTGCTGGTTCACCAGTTGTCCTTCCTTGGACCACTTTTGGTAGGTACTAACTACTGCATACTGGAAACACCCCACAAGACCTGCTGTTTTGGAGATGCTCTGACCCAGTCATCTAGCCATCAAAATTTGGCCCTTGTCAAAGTCAAACAGATTCTTATGTTATTCACTTCACCTGTCAGTGGTTTTAATGTTACGTAGTATACTAAAAATATCTGAAAATAGATTTTGGTGGGCATAATAAACAAAATAAACAGTTTTTTCATGTGAGCATGCCAAAATGTGAGTTACCCACTCACAAACTGTGTTGAGCCACTTAGGGATTAGTATGGGTTACCCCTTGCCCACTCTGTCACCAACTTGCCCATAAAGGAGCAATGTGGGCATTTTTGCTGGGGAGAAAACTTACCAGGGAGACTGCCAAGAGAAGAGACCTGCTGCAACATTAAAGCATATTTCTCATGATCTCAAGAAAAAGACACAAACAATATATGCTAGCTGTTAGCTATAAACAATAATGCTAGCTATTAGCAAGCTGGAAATTAGCATGAACAGCCGCATGAATCACATGTAGCCACAGCTAGTAGCCAGTGTACTTTTAAACAGTAGCTTTTCAAGCTACATGCTACTCATAATTAGAAGTAATTAAGCTATAGCCAAACTACTCTCATCCTAATAAAGCAGTAAGCTACATAGATGCTACAGGGGAAATATTAAATATTTGTGCTGTTTTACTCAGAAAAATTTGGAATACAAGCTGTCAAGTTAATGGAAAAAGTAGTTAAACTAATACTACTTGTACTACCACTACTTGCTAGCTACTTCTCATCACTGCTAGTAGCTTTGGTATATGCCCATCAAAGTTTCCTGTTATGCAAAACAAAGTGACTTTTTGGAGAATATGCATCATGTCACATCACATTATAACTTGCCAACTAGGAGGTCAGCTTAATATGCTGAGGGGGCCAGTTACCTTAGTGTTAAGCTTGTGCTGTGCAACTGTGGGTTCGAACTCTTTATAAAAAAGAGGCCTGGGGGCCCTAGTGGTCAGCTCATGTTGTATCTCCCAAGGGGCCATGGGCCCCTAAAGGTCAGCTCACGTTATATTTGCTGAGAGACCTGGGGGTCATAGTTGTCAATTTTACTGTATTTGTTGAGTAGCCCAGGGCCCCTAATGGTATGTTCACTGTATGCCTTGTGTTCAGCTCCATTTCGCCTTTGGCCATCTGGGCCCATGCAGTCTTAGGCTTTGGAGGCCCTTGGCAGTACATGGCCCCAGGGCACCTGCCTCTGTGGCCTGGTCTTGGGTGTGAGTGTAGTGGTTCGACTGGGTGAAATTTGCAAGGATGTTAGCACACCCAGTAGGCAGTCATGCCATTCTTGCCCCATGGTGGATACTGCCTTGGCCTTCAGTGTTGGTTCTGTCCCCTGACCATGACTAGGAATGATGTGGTGTACACTAAGCAGGTCTGACAAATTTAAATACTTATTCTGTTTGTTTCCCACATTTTTATTCCATATTTTAAATCAATGAGCTCATTTAATGCATTCATTCTGACTACAGCAGTTTATGTCTGATTCTCAGATCTACAAATAAGTCACCTAAAAAAAATATAAATAACTTTCACTATAAGAATAGATTTCTTATGTGCAAAATAATGGACTACACTCCATAAGTTTTGGTGAGGCAGGACGACATTAATAAAACAAAGCCACATTTATTAGACTGATCATTCTGATGATCCACTATAAAACAAGATCTTGGCAGTTGTGTATTTTTAAACTAGCCTTATTTGGAGTAAAAACACAACCCTGGCAACACTGTCATTAACTGTTCTTCCCCAATTGGCCTTTATTATTCTTTGTTGCAGTTCCCATTTTTACCACTAGGTGTAATAATAACCCTAGTGTGCTAAATGCACGATTGTGCAAGATATATAGATAGGCGAACAAATCAGCAGAACATTGGCTTATATCTGTCAAATAGCAAACTTTTTTTTAATCATTGGCCATTCCAAAGACTGAAACCTGGACATGCACTTATGTTAGTGTAACAATTATGTATAGTAATCTTATACACTTAGTTGATTGCACATAAATCCAAACATTTCTGCATATTGCAATTACATTTTAGTTTAAATAATGTTTCATCATTTCAATTAAATAAAAGTTTATGTATATAACTTTAATGGACAATTTTCACAAAGCAGCTTTACAAAAATCTGAATATAGATTTAGATCCGTAATGATTAAGTCAGAGACAATGTCTTAATCTCCCTGTGACAACATGAGGAAGAAACCTTGAGAGAAACGAGACAGAAAATAGAACCCATCCTCTTCTGGATGACACTAAACAGCGTGATTATCTTTCAGCTTGATATGACATACAATAGGGCTTTTGTGCTAAATTTGTTTTTATTTTATTTATTTATTTATTATTCTACAATCTCATATGTTAACCTATTGTCATTAGGTTGATCTGTAGGCTTACACATTGCTGTGTTTGAGTGGGCTTTGTGAGTGCAGATAGGAAAAAAAATCTCACAAAAAATAAGTGTAACTGGTTTGAATTATGTAGTTTGTAGTTTCAGCAACATAAATCTCTAAAAAATACATATGAGAATACATATTTGCTTAAATTTTAATTGTGGTCAGTGGTTAGGAATGAATGGAATAGTTCATACATTTATTAACTACACTATACGGCCAAATGTGGCCACCTGATCATCGTACCCATATGTGCTTGTTGAACATCCCATACTTCAATCACATACACATATAATGCATATGTATGCCATATAGTGCATACATGACTCACAGAAAACTCCCAAGTACCTGTGAGATGTGAAGTGTTACACACTTATTACTTTTTATTTATAGTAATAAAAAGCTTTGTGGCATTCATTAATGGAACATTTGGCCAAATATAAAATTTAGTTTTTGTCAGCTTTCTGGCCTAAATAAAAACACAAATAAATGACATTAAAAACACCACTTCAATTGGGAATCATACCAGCTAATAAAATTCTTTGCACTGGAATATTTCTATCTCCATATGTAGCAGCTGATACATTCCTATGCATGTTTCATATAACAGACTTAATAGAGTGATGAGGAAAAAACATTCTCCTAACAATCTGAAATTATTTCTTAATTAATTTGGAGTATTTAACAATCTATAGTAGTTTTTATAAATACAAATATTTATAAAAAGCCATAGTTTTGAACAGAGGTGCTTACAAATATGTTCAAATATACAGTATATGCTTTTTGTAGTTAGTTTATTTAACATAATTTAAAAACCAAAACAACAATGCATGTTCCATCTAAAATTTACTGGGGTTACCATTAGCTTTATAGGAATGTTTAGCAATGGAATATTTTCCTACATGGCCAAAGGTGCAATCAAAGTATCAAAATTCTAAAAGGTCTGTTATGAGAAAATACTCAAGCTAAGTCTATGAAAATATTTCTACACATGGTAATAAATGGCAACACCAGTAATATAGGATTAAATACACATCACAAACATAATTCCCATATGTAACTTTCCAACAAACTCTAAAATTCATTCTTGAATCACTATGGTAATAATATTATTATGCATTATGCTTTTGTACAGCACTGTGACAACTGGCATTTCTCTACAGCTGGAATATTAAGTCATATGGTGCAACAAGGTAAGAAAATAAGCAGATCAGTGTAGTGAGAAAAAATATCAATATACCATGTAACATACATTGACAGTAAGATATGATGAATAGAATAAAAATAAGAAAACTACAAAGAAAAACAGTTATTTGAAATAAATAAAATGTCTGGTATCTGAATATAAAATTAAGGGGAAAACATAAGACCTCACTCAGCAGTAGTTTTAATGATGTAAGGTCACCAAATCTGACCAGAAACTACTGGTAATATTTTTATCATGTGTTGGAGGAACCTGAATGAGTACATGAATCAGAGCTGAATGATATAAACTCTGGCAAGAGCTTTGATCAGTCAGTATAGACATTTCACAAGACGGCCATCCTTTTCAAACAAAACAATACAGGTGACACCAGGATGATTTTTACATATTCCAAACGTGTAAATGTTTTTATTATATGAGAACACAGTGATGCCTGGCTACAGAGGAACTAAAAAGTCACTGACACTTTCAATTCATTATGATTTGCACAAAAAAAACACCTAAAAAATTATTACATTATAGAATCTACAACAGTATTTACAAAATACCAAATGACTGTGGTCAGAGTACACCTTATAAAAGTAATAATTTCATTTATTACTCAGGAGTTCAGAGGAAATCATTTGTAAGGCACTGTTCAACCAAGTAGCAGAGATGAACAATCAGAGAGAATTAAACCGCAAAGGGCATTTCAGTTTTTCCCAATAGACAATGAATGATTTCATGTAATTATACCAAAGCTAAACATGCATCAATTACTTTCCAAGTTCATTTTTCAAAATACATTGTCATAAAATAATAATCACAAACTGAAATGTTCATAGAGTTAAATTATTTAGGATTATTTGGCTTTGGTTGATAATTCAGAGAACTTTAAAGTAAAATACACATGTAATAATGTAACATCTGGATCTCTTACTTGCTTAGAAGCCCATGCAGAACAGTAGCAGTCCAGTTATCAAAATGATGTGCAATAGCCTCTAAAATGAAAAATCTTGAGTTAAGCAGAGAGGTTATCTCTGACAGAGGTTTTATTTCATTATGCATTAGTCCATTTAGCACAAAGTAACAAAGAATGACTGCACTTAATGTGAATGTGTGTGTGTTTAAGAGGGTGTGGCAAAAATATCAGTCAAATAAATGCAAAACAATTGGTCAATCTTGTTTTCTCTCTGGTGTCATGGTTATCAACAACATGGCAAATGGAATGCAACTTGGACATAAAAATTCTCTAATATCGAATACTTTTCCTCTATTCACTATCTATCTGCAGTTATAGAAATGTATAGTACATGGTTGAAATACTGACATTTTTACATGAAAAGCCAATACCTATCTCCCTGGCATTGCCTCAAAAACAACTGCTGCATCAGCAATTCATTCAGTCATGTGACAAAAAATGTGCAAAATAGTATCATATGTAGCAATGGACATGAGGGAAAAATATTTGGGTATTTCTCTTTGTGAATAAGGGAGAGAAATGACATGAATGGCTTCATCTTGTTGGCCATGATCTAATTTGGAGCTATTTTTTCCTGACTGAAGAGAGTTCCCTAAGAATTTCGGCAAACTTGGGACGGTTTTCAGGTTTGTAATCCCAGCACCTCTGCATGATCTTGTAGACCTCATCTGGGCACTTTTGTGGGCACAACATTCTGTAACCTGCATTCATGGTAACAATTTTGATCAAAATTATGCCAGCTGTGAATTAAAAATTCATGAGAACGTTTCATCTAGTTAAAATAAAAGTAGAGGATAAAGGCATAACATGGACGTGTGTCTGTTGTGTGTGCTATGCGTGAAGCTGATAGGGGTTTATACCTTTTTCAACCTGTTCACGGGCTTGCTGGTTGGTCATGCCTGGGTAAGGACATACTCCCAGGCTAAATGTCTCCCACAGCAGGATCCCATAGCTCCACACATCACTCTCTGAGCTGTATCTCCCTGTGGGATATTTACACACAAATTATATATAATTTTATATATATATATATATATATATATATATATATATATATATATATATATAAAACACACACACAGACAGTTAGGTCCAGAAGTATTTGGACAATGACAGAGTTTTTGCGATTTTTATACACCACCACAATGGATTTGAAATAAAACAATCAAGATGTGATCGAAGGGTAGACTTTGAGCTTTATTTTAAGAGGTTCCACAAAAACATGGCATTTACCATTTAGAAATTACAGCCATTTTCAGCAAAGTACCTCCATTTTCAGGAAGGTATTTGTACAAAGCGACATAATTGCAAATATAACCATAATTTTAATACTTGGATGAAAATGTTTTGCAGTCAATGACTGCCTGAAGTCTGAAGCCCATGTTCTCAAAACTCAAATTCTGAGATTCCTCCCTGGAGATGCTTTGCCAGGCCTTCACTGCAGCCACCTTCAGTTGCTGCTTGTTTGTGGGTCTTTCTGCCTTCAGTCTTGTCTTCAGTAAATGAAAAGCATGCTCTGTTGGTTTGAGATCAGGCGACTGACTTGGCCATTGAAGAATATTCCATTTCTTTGCCTTCAAAAAGTCTTGAGTTGCTTTCGCAGTATGTTTAGGGTCATTATGCAGATGCACTGTGAAGTGGCGTCCTATCGGTTTTGTAGCATTTGGCTGAATGTGAGCAGAGAGTATAGCCCTATACACCTCAGAATTCATCTTGTTACTTCTGTCAGCAGTCACATCATCAATAAACACCTGTGAGCCCATTCCATTGGCAGCCATACATGCCCATGCCATAACACCTCCTCTAGCATGTTTGACACATGATGTGGTATACTTTGGATCATGAGCTGGTTCCTTTCTTTCGCCATACTTTTCTCTTCCCATCATTCTGGTACAAGTTAATCTTGGTTTCATCAGTCCAAAGAATCTTATTCCAGAACATGGGAGGCTTTTTTAGATGTTTTCTGGCAAAGTCTAATCTGGCTTTCCTGTTCTTGAATGTTACCAGTGGTTTGGACCTTGTTGTAAACCCTCTGTATTTACATTCATGAAGGCGTCTCTTGATTGTAGATTTTGACAATGATACGTCTACCTTCTCCAGAGTATTCTTGACTTCTGTTGGCCTTTCGATTTTGTTGAGCTCACCAGTGCTTTCTTTCTTTTTTGTACCCAACTTCTGATTTGGCCACAAATCACCTAAGGTTTTTATTATCTCTCATAGATTTAGGTTGTTTTTTTCGGCCTAATGATGGCCTCCTTCACTTGCATTGTGATCTCCTTGGACTTCATATTGGTATCTCCAGTTGAACAGCTGCCAAATGCCAACTCAATACCTGATATCAACTCCAGACCTTTTATCTGCTTCATCTGTCTTGAAGTAATGAGGGAATGGACCGCACCTGGTCAATTAACTTCTTGTCAGTCAATGGTACAAATACCTTTGAGCCCCTGAAAATGGAGGTACTTTGCTGAAAATGGCTGTAATTCCTAAATGGTAAATGCCATATCTTGATTGATTTATTTCAAATCCATTGGTGGTGTATAAAGGCAAAATCACAAAAACTCTGTCATTGTCCAAATACTTCCGGACCTAACTGTGTGTGTGTGTGTGTGTGTGTGTGTGTGTGTATATATATATATATATATCTCAATCATACATTATTTTTTGCTCTCCAACACCAGTCAACATTCAAACACTTTAAGCAGCAGATCAACACTTGGTTGATTAGATTCAAACTTAGATTCTGTTATCACTTAGAAACAGTTGTTCCCTCACCAGCCTCTCTTTTTCTCAGTTTTAAGACAAAAAAAATGCAGTTTGTTACCAAGAACCAGAAAATGACAATGTCCTTTGTCCTGAAGATGTTCCTGTAATGGTACATCAGCTTTAAATCTGACTGACCTGACACCGGAGAGTCCTTCCATAGATGTTAATTAAACATGAAATCATCACCATTATCTTTGTTAAATAGCCACACATTTTTTTAAATTCAATTATTATTAGACTTAGATTATGTGGAGCTTCTGCCAAAGAAGTCCCTGTGAATTAGCTGTTAATTATAGAAACGATAATGTATTAGAATGACCACATTAATATAAAATTGCTTAAAACTGATTTGATGGAAAATTTATCAACACCTGACCAGATTTGAAAATTCACTGTAGTACAAATGAAAATTAAGTTACAGTATATGAAATGGGTCATAATCATGTAAAAAATATGTTTGATATATATCCAGCATACACTATATAACCAAAAGTATGTGGACACCTGACCATCATGCTCATATGGGCTTGCTGAATGTCCCATTCCAAAACCATGAGCATTAATACGGAGTTGGTCCGCTGCTATAAGAGATTCCACTCTTCTGGGAAGGCTTTATTAGATTTTGGAATGTGGCTGTGGGGATTTGTGCCCATTCAGACTCAAGAGCATTAGTGAGGCCTGGCATAACAATTCATCATAATGATAATGGGTTGAGGCAAATACATGGGTATACTTTGTACTGCAGCATTGAGTGCACTCCTCTCAGTTAAAATACAAACTTTTTGAAGGTTCTAACTGCCAATGGATAATGAAATGAAGATCAGATTAGCGAAATTTACGTAATTATAACATGGCCATTTACACAACAACTCTTCCAAGCTTCCCTAACTGAAGCATCAAAGCACTCTGAGGATGATAAGGCACACTGAAACATGCTCATGGCAGCCATACTACACACTAGCAGTAGAGTACTGGGCTACAAGAACAATAAATGCCAAGACTTGTATGTTAACAATGACAGGAATTGTCAAAAGACAGTGGCTGATGTAACTATGCTCGACCATGTCCCTCGACATGCAACACAGGAGGGCATGGCCAAACCACCTAGAACAATGGAAATGGATTAAGAAGCTGCGGGCCCTGATGGAATACCAAAATTCTCAGGGTAAGTGGAAATGACCTCCACAACACATCCACGCTTTGGTGTGGTATCTGTTCAGCACCAAAATAAACACTATTTTAAATATTTGATTTTTTTATTTTATTTATTTATTTATTTATTTTTTAAATATAACCTTCCAATCTTGCAAAAAAATTAAGGTTTCTGAGAAAGATAAGATGCCCCGACAACTTGTTAGATGCCCTCATCAAGTACATCAGCGTCAATCAGGAGACCTTTTGCTGGTACAAGACACTGTTCATTCACGTTGTGGACACTGTAGTTGTTAACAGCTATATTCCAAAATAAACACTATTTTAAATATTTGATTTTTTTATTTTATTTATTTATTTATTATTTTTTTTAATAT
>CM041001.1:10589871-10600948 GCA_022985145.1 Pangasius djambal | reverse complement strand
TATTTATTTATTTATTATTTTTTTTAATATAACCTTCCAATCTTGCAAAAAAATTAAGGTTTCTGAGGAAGATAAGATGCCCCGACAACTTGTTAGATGCCCTCATCAAGTACATCAGCGTCAATCAGGAGACCTTTTGCTGGTACAAGACACTGTTCATTCACGTTGTGGACACTGTAGTTGTTAACAGCTATATTCCCCACAAAGAGATGGACAACGATTGAAATGAACATTTTTTTAACCATGATCTATAATTGTATATGTCTGTCCTTTAATTAAAGTGAGTATTTAATGCTGTGCCATACTTAAATTTGGAGACTAAATTTGTGCAAATTTTTAAAAATAAATAGAATTATTTCAAAAACAGGTAAAATTATGGAATTTTGAGCTACATCTGCACAGGATTCCTTTGACCGGAGTATCTTCAGAGAAGCAGCTACCAAAGCTGTCATCTCACATTGTGTGTAAGTGAATATGCAGCGACAGTGACTGGCTATATTAGTGCATTGATGATGTCACAGTCACACAAACCATCACACCACATGTGCCAACTAGAAGCCATGGTTTACAGCTGAGGTCCACAAGCTGCTGAAAACCTGGGATGCCACATTTAGAGCAGAAGATTAGGCAGCGCTGGATGGCAAGAACAAGCTTGTCCCATGGCATCAGGGGGTCGAAGTACAATTACGCAAAGAAAATCTCCAGCCACATCAACTACACCAAAGATGCCATCCCAGTTACACTCAACACCTTCTATGCACTGTTTGAAGCACTAAACACTGTGCCAGTAAGGAAATGCATCCCTTCCTCAGATGACCCGGTACTCTGCTTGTCCTCAATGCATGTGAGGAAGATGCTTTCCAGAGGCAACCCTCGCAAAGTTGCAGGACCCGATAACATACCTGGGCGAGTGCACAAAGACTGTTTTAAACAGCTAGCTGATGTCCTGACTAATTTCTTGAACATCTCCGTGTCAAGCAGCCGTCCCACAGTGTTTTATGGCTCAGTTCAGTTCTGGTTTGGGAATTGCAAAATCTCTGATCGCAAGACTCTAAGAGGATAATGCAGACAGCTGAATGTATCATTGGTGTACATCTACCCCCGTTCAGAGTACACGATGTTCATTTACTACAGTGACATACTGTTTACAGTACACTAACACTTTGATTGCACTGACTCGTTACAGTAATGCAATGACCCCTATATTTCAGTTCTCTCAGGTTGCTTTCGCAACCATTACTTCACTTTCACTTTATACTAAATTTCATTATAGTCGTAGCTGTACAACTTATGGTTACTTCTGTGTCACTTCAGTTCAGTTTTTTTTGTCATGTACATTGTTCTATGATTGGAGTGTAGCATTGGACAATAGAGTGTAGGATTGGACAATAGCTCTACTGCCCCTCCGTGTACTCACCCTCACTGTTTCCAATACCCCTTCAACTGCACTCTTCATATTCCTGTTGCAATTTATTTATGTCCTGTCAGTACTGAATCTTGTATAATGTATCTTGAGGAAAAAAAAAAAAAAAACCCACAAGCAGTGATCTGCAGGGTCCAAGCACTCTTTGCAAATAGCGCCCCCAGTGGCCAGTACTTGCTTGCCAAGAAACAAAACAGGCTGTAGATGAACATATCAAATTTTGTGATGAGAGGTCAAAGCTACCTGTGTGAAATGCTTGCAGAAAGTTGAGTGTTGAAGCCGGTGCCACCACTTGCAGTTTTTAATGATAACAGCCAAAAGAACTCAAAATGCTCTGTCTTTTTTTGATCGTACACATAAGAGTAATACATCTTTTGAATCTGTAAAGGGTCTATTTTTATTTGTGTACACTCAGAATACCAACAAATCATTGTGCTTTTGTAAAATAAAGTAAAAATACAGGGTGTGCTTTCAGCCGTCTCAGTCTCCGCGCATATCTGTTTGAAACGCGTCACTAAAATGAACCGAAACTCAGAATACTTGACACACAGATGAGAAATATATCTTTGGAAAGCTTGAGCTGTCTACTTTTAAATGAAGCGAGTCAAATTATCAAATAATGAAGTGAGACGGAAAGACTGTACCTCTCCTTGGTTTCATATGGATTACATAAACGTAGAATATTTGTTTTCGATTTGACTCGATGGAAACTCGATGTTTTTGATGGCATTGTCCGGGGGGGAGTGTGCCTCGTACAGGAATCACTTAACTATTTTCCCTATTTTCACTATTTGTGGGTGTGTCCCGCCTCAGGTCATTACCTGAGGCGGGACACACCCACAAATAGTGAAAATAGTTAAGTGATTCCTGTACGAGGCACACTCCCCCCCGGACAATGCCATTAAAAACATCGAGTTTCCACATAGTTTCTTTCTTTGACTTTCCTACACGTTCGGAAGATGGCACGCTATTCAGGCGAGGAAGCTCTTCAGATTATTTTGGACAATGAGGAAGAATTTACCTGTTCCTCAGAAGAAGATTGCGACTCCGACGACGAACTGTTGCATTTTGAAGAGCGAACTGATCCAGCTGAGGATTTTCCTGCAAGTTGTTACGATGAGTAAGTCCTATATAATTCCTATTCTGATAATATAAAAGAAATTATTTTTCAGACTTTGTTTTGCCTTGTTTTGGCTAGCTTTTGGCATTTCACATACCTGACTGAAAGGCTCATTATGCAGCTCATTAGGCGGGTCTTTGTCTTCTCAGGTGTGAATCACAGCATTATGCATGATCATTAACGCCTCCTTGCATATGGACTTTCTATACAAAAAGTGTCTTAGAAAATTTAAATCAATATATTGTTTTCTCTGAATGAGTGACCAGGATGATTTTCACATCATTTTGAAGCAAAGACTCTAGGCTACAAGATCCAGTTCTCAAAAGTCTTGGGGACAAATGTTTTGAATGAGTTTTATGGCCTTATTTCAGTATTTCAGGGTTTTTTTTTTTTTTTTTTCAATAACCATGCATAACTGTTATTTTCTCCAAAATACAAACTACATATATGCTGCACACATATTATTGTAGCCCAGTTTGTGCTGATTACAGTGTAATCAGACTTTAGCCATTTATATTTTTATAAGCAAATGAAAAATGCACAAATGTCAGGGCATGTCAAAACTTCTCCAGGGCCCCGAAACACCCTCAGACCCCAGAGGGTTAAAAATCCAGTTACAGATTAGCGGTTCAATGCTGTGCACCAAATCTCAGCTCATTTGGACTTCTGGATCCTGAGAAACAGTTATTATGTCTTTCAAGTTTGATTCAAATCAATATCATGAATTACAGCCATTTGAGTGAACCAGCTCTGCCTCCATGCTGGCCATAACATAAATCATGTTTTTGGTAATTATTAAGCTTCACACTCTTCTGAGTAGTTTGACATCAGATTTGTGAAGATTGACCAATAATCCTAGAACTAGTTTGCAAAAGAACACTTTGCATATTATACAAATTATCACAAAAAATAAGTGGGTGGAGCCAAATGGTTCAGACTGCAATTTTTTTTGAGGTTGAGGAGACAGATTAACTACACACAAAAAGAATTTTGACTGTACACATTATTTTCCAAGAGATATGCTTTTTTGTGTGCACAAACATGAATAGCAACCCTAGAGGACAATTACAATGATATTGCATCATATAATAGTAGCTCCATGCTTGAACCTACCATTCAAGTTTTGTGACAATAGCTCAATGGTACCCTGTTCAAATGCCTGCTGAAATCTGATTGGCTGATGGCAGCACTGTTTTTTTAAGTACAAATTAGCACATAGATACATCATAACTAATCTCAGATTGATTAGACTTATGGTTCCTGAGAAACAGCTGTGTGACCTTAGCTATAATAATACACAGAATCTGTATTATTATTCCTACAGAACATGGAAGTGCCCTTTTTTTGGCTTCCAAGACTTTCTCGCTGACTTCTGGTGTAAATTCTGGTATTCATGTAATACTGCCACCTAATGGACATGCTCATATTATGTGCAATATGGAGAATTCACCCATGCAAGTATACACACATGATGCCCTGATAATGTGCTCACATAAACATGTTCACAGAAGAAAAAATCAGCCCTAACCATAACATCATTGTCTGAGTTAGCCAACACATGGCAATGTCTCAGAACTGGTTGATGTGTTCTGATATTGCACCGAGGTGGGGGGAGGGGGGCTGAAGAGGGGCAAACATCCCCTATGTCCATGTGGCATCATACACAAGAGCTGTGTCTGTGGTGACAGTCTGTTTCCAGTGGGGCACCCCTCCCAAGCAGACCCCTTTGTTTGAAAAGAACTTGCGTTTCCAGCAAGCCAGAGCCTGTGCCTCTCTCACGGAGACAAGGACACATTTCCATTTGTGGCCCTTGCAGTCAACTTATAGGTTGCTAATTCAGTTTTGAAATGGTTGTTGCTTCTGCATCCTCAACAGAGGCTGACAGCACACAGGGAGGTATGGCTGAATCTGACTGTCAAACATAACAATGTCTGCCACACACTGGGGTTACAGGGTGGTTAGCATTCTCAGTGAATCTCATGCCAATGAATTGTTTATCCTTGTTTATAATTGTTTATTCCATATAGAACTTTTAATTGGAATACCTGCCCCTGGAAGACCGCCCTTTAAATAAATCTGTGTTCTGGGGTCATGGGGATATGAAAAGAATTGTCAATCCACTCTACCGACACTAACCAGTTCTGTGGATGTACAAAAAAAAAAAAAAAGTGTGTTTAAGAACCAGTTCAACTCTCAATTACGAACATCCTTCTTCTGAACAAGTAAGTAAATTGAGTATAACCTCTTGTTGAACTGTGTTCAACTGTGGCGGTCTACTTTTTTGATCACATATCCAAGAGAGATCAAAAGCCTTGGATCCAAGAAACAACTTTGTTGGGGTCTAATATTGATGAGGCTCTGAACCCAGAGGGGGCCAGTGACAGAATGAAGTTTGAATCCCTGTGACATTGTCATCAAGACCTACTGATCTGGTGTAGTTACTATCCCATAGACCTTAATCCTGCACTTCAGGGACATGCTCCCTGGGACTCTAGTAGTAGGGGGTTACTGATTAAGGCCTGTCCCACAAGCTCAGATGCCTGCTTGAGGCCTAAGGCTGCGACTCTCCATGGCTAAGGTTTGTGTGATGCACCATGGAATTTGGGTGCAGGTGAGCTGTCTGTCCAAATCCCCCTTTAAAGCTCTCAATAAAAGCACTATGGCATAAAGAATTCTTTCATCACCGGACCATAAATTCTGGGTCATTTTCAGCCTGGAAGAATATCCTGGACACAGCTATTAAAAATATACTTATTAAGGAAGATGAGATTAGAGGAGATAAAAAAAAATTCAGTTATCCATCCCCACTTTGGAGGACAGGATGCCTGTAGCTCTGACTGGAGTCACATGATACTAAGCAAATAGCTTCATAAGATGTGTGGTAAAACTTGTACAGAGGACATTGCAAGTACTACATCATACAAGACTATGTAACTTTTCTGTTTTAGCAAACGTGTGCAAAAGAAGGTACCCAGGTGATTATCACTACCCTTGTAGTGGTAGGCAGTGTTTAACAGTATAACAACAGTGTAACCTTTAGGCAGTGTTTAACAGTGTAACAACCTAAAAACCTTTTGTGTCTTACAAATACACCCATTTAATACAGTTGCGCTTCATGACAAGCTGGATTTTTTTTGTCTCAGTAACTTCAGGAGAAGCTAGTGAGGGAACGACTGTATAGCTACTATAATGTAATCGATAATATGAACTAAATCCTGATAACAGGAACTAAACTTACTGATTGATAAATTGTTGACACTTGAGACTCCTTCCATAAATGTTAAAAATCATGAACAAATGTAAGGTTTTCTTTGTGAAACAAAGAAAATTGCGTGCATTGTCTGCCATATAAGTCCCTGTGAATGTACTATTACTATATGAACTAAAACATTAGCACATGCGTATTAATATAAACCTATCATTTGTTACAGTCGTAACTACTGTCAGAGCTATGCTGTTATAGAAAATTAATCAACACATTCTGATTCAAGAATTCAACCTAGCTGTGTTATAAATCATTTTAATCAGCACACATTCTGTTAAAAGAAATATGATTTGACTATCATTCAGAACATAGCACATGCCACACTGATGCTGCTAAAATTCCAGCACCTGGAAAAAATGCATTCACATGTCCCTGCAGACAGCTGCTTGGGAGGAATCAGGAAATCAAGACCAAGATCTTTACCATAGTTAAGTGCCTCTGGTGCAGTCCACTTGATAGGAATCTGCTTGAGGCCAGAAGATGAATAAATCCCATCATCTTCCTGACGTGACATGCCAAAGTCACTGATTTTCAACAGGTTGTTCTCCCCCACCAAGCAGTTCCGGGCAGCTAGATCCCTGTAACAGACACAGAGAGAGTGATGTGATTTTTTTCCTCCCTACCCCACCATAAATACAAACACTACCAGTGTGTCCGCATATCCAGGATCCAAATTACTGTATACTACACTTCAGGGTTGCAACAACTAAACAAACAAAAAAAAAAATCAAAAATAAAAATAAAAATAGTTGGAAATGAATTTCATTACTGATTAGTTGACAGTGGCATGCTACATCACTTCACATTTGATAGAAATTGTGGAGCAGGTTACAACAGAAAGTATTGGAACATTTATGCAATGCTGCTGGCCTCATGACATTTTTTTGTGTGAAATATTTTGATTTATAATCACTTGATTGTGATCAGTGGGAGAAACAGTGGAAACAAGTGATGTACCTGCTAGAATCATGCTTATTAACAGCCATGTATTGAGTTGTCCTAGCTCCAGTTTTCTAGATGTATTGCACATTTATGGTCATATTTATCAACCTGTCCTGCCAAAAAACATTAACTTGTGCTGCTTTGGCCAAAAAGTTGGCAGTCTGTGAATAAGTTCTCAAATGAGTAATTATGAGACGAATGTTTTATCATTTCAAAACTCATGTAATGAAGTATGTGCATAATGCAGTGTTGTGCAGCATATAGTGAAGATATTTAAATAAATTCACTTTTTTTATTGTTGACAAATGCTACATCATTTAATTTTCTTAGTATACACAATACATATTTTTTTTGATATATTGTGGTGTGTCAGGTCTCCAACCTGCCTTTAGTTCACATCAATCGATCCCAAAAAGATTAACTGATTCTGTGCACTGAAAACTTTGGAGTTGATTCAACACACTGAAAATAATTTGCCTCACACATCATTGAAAACTATGAGTAAACACAAAAAAGCATGAAAGCCAGTATTTATTTATTTTGCTTTATTTTAAATTTGCCTTGCCAGAATTGAACAAATCATGGCTTGAAATACAAACAAGATATATACTGTATACATGTGTGCAGCGCTGGCTAGGAAGGCAGTCCCGGAGCTGTCGATTTCCCCTTGGAGCAGTCATGCGGTGACACCCATGCCTTTGACCAAGTGAGAGTCAGAGAAGGTCAACAAATCCAGCCTAATGTTGTGCTATCTCACCTGTGCTTTTCAGTTATTAAGGACAGTTTACATTGAGTGATGCAGGACACTCAAACCAAGGAAACCAAGAGAATCTTAAAAAAAAAAAAAAATTTCTTCAAGGCCTGGTCTATACCTTCCTTGGAAATATCTCTGTGGAGGTGTATCAAATGTGTGACAGCAAGAGGATGTACATTGCAGGGCTTGTAGTTTATTTAAATATGCGTCTCCTTGGTGATCAGCGAAGCGAACTCCAGATTTGCACTGTCTAGGCACCAGAGGAGTACAACCATGGAGTCTTGCTGGTCTTGTTATTGCTTGTCACTCTGCTGCATGTTCTGCATGCTCAGAGAAGGAAGACAATGTCTTAGGGGTCATTGGTAACTGTATGAGTGATTGTTCTATAATCCTTTACAACTGGGTGTGAGGCATTACAATTAGGGACAGATTAGTAGACTTAGATATTAGCATGATCTAATTACTTTTCAGGTTTTTGTAGAGTAAGCTAACAATAGCCTTAAAATAGTGAGTATGTTGATTAGTTGGTAGAAATATATTAGGTTTTAATATACACAATTAGTGATGTGTTATAAGCAAATGTCTGACTTAAACATACTGTGAGTAAACATTAGAGGCCAGATGAAGGCTTAGTTTAAGGGAAGAATCCTGTCAAGTAGAGACAAAAACTGGTGCCTGGGCCCTGCTGAATTATTGAAATTTGTGATCTTGTTTGATTGATTTTTCTAGTGATTGGGGGTATCTAAATTATACATTTATCTGCTGCATTTTGTCCAAGCAAGAATATTTGGATCTCATTCATTGTGCAGTTGTTTGATGTGTCTTAAATAGGGCTCTTCTTATGCTTAACTGGGAGTTAGCACGTGTAATGGTTTCCTGCATTGCTACTAAATTAATTCCTCCTGGTTATTTAGAAACAACCTAAACTTTGTTAAAAGCTTTCAGACCCAGGGCGATGAGTTGCAGCTGATTTCCCTTCCTCCACTCAAGACTGACTTTTTTTGGACTCTGATTCTTATCACTATTGTTTTACCATCTGCGTTGAGATTGGGACAAATGTTAATTTTGTCATACAGGACACCGAGTTCTAGGCTAGTCTTTCTGTAGAACAGCAAGAATATTCAACAGCATCGTGAGTGTTAATGTTTAATGTTGTTTAATTAAGGACACTATTTTATTTATTTTGTCTTTGCCACCCTCTATTGAATGCTGTCACCGTTATCAACTTTTTATATGACTGTGCAATGAATGAATGAATGAATTAATTAGAATGATTGCAATATACTAATGCCTCTGGAAAACTTCTGGCTACGCGGGTAGGGAATCTCCTCTGGATCCTTCGTTTATATTAACAATACACAGGGTACTGTGACGCGCCATGGTTTAGGATCATGTGTAGTAACTAAAAAGCACAGACCACCACTAATATTCTAAAGCCTCCACCGAACTTTGGGCTATACGGGTAGAGGATCTTGTCATTTAAAGTGTCTAATTAATTAGTGTTAATTATAAAGGTCAAATAAAGCACTGAATAACACCTCTATTCTCAAGCCACAGGCTATGCAGGTAGGGGATCCTCTCTAGAGCCTAAGCAAGACTAGGTATTAATGATTAATACTTACAAATTAGTTCATCATGCTAAACAAATTATTATTATTATTATTATTATTATTATTATTATTATTATTGTTAGTATTATCATTATCATCATCATTAAATAGATACTAATACTATCATTATGATAATAGTTTGTTCTACTCTATCTCTCCTTAAGTTATCTGTAAATTAGCTTAGAACTGATCAATGTTTAAACTGTTTGCAGCACAGGTTCTAACTCTGTAAACTGTGTTCACCACTTGTTGGGAACATGGACGTTACCCATGTAAACAGGCTTTATGCTTTTAAAATACCAAAGTCTCAAAATTAATTTTATCATTATTACTAAGTCTCTTTAGGTCAGGGTGTCAAACTCAAATTCTGCCTGTGTCATATCAGCATTCTTGTTAGACACGAAATCACTATATATATATATATATATATATATATATATATATATATATATATATATATATATACACACACATAGACACACAGTTATGTCCAGAAGTATTTGGACAATGACAAAGCTTTTTGTGATTTTGCCTTTATACTCCACCACAATGGATTTGAAATAAAACAATCAAGATATGATTGAAGTGCAGACTTTCAGCTTTATTCTAAGAGGTTCCACTAAAATATGGCATTTACCATTTAGGAATTACAGCCATTTTAAGCAAAATACTTCCATTTTCAGGGGCTCAAAGGTATTTGGACAACTGACTGACAAGAAGTTAATTGACCAGGTGCAGTCCATTCCCTCATTACTTCAAGACAAATGAAGCAGATAAAAGGTCTGGAGTTGATATCAGGTATTGAGTTGGCATTTGGCAGCTGTTCGACTGGAGCTACCAGAACTAAGTCCAAGGAGATCTCAATGCAAGTGAAGGAGGCCATGATTAGGCTGAAAAAACAACATAAATCAATAAGAGAGATAAGGTGTGGCCAAATCAACAGATGGGTACATTCTTAAAAAGAAAGAAAACATCTAAAAAAAAAAGACTCCCATATTCTGGAATAAGATTCTTTGGACTGAGGAAACCAAGATTAACTTGTACCAGAATGATGAGAAGAGAAAACTAATGTGAAAGAAAGGAACAGCTCATGATTCAAAGTATACCACATCATGTGTCAAACATGGTGGAGGGAGTGTTATGGCATGGGCATGTATGGCTGCCAATGGAACAGACTCACTGGTGTTTATTGATGATGATGATGAGCAAGATGAATTCTGAGGTGTATAGGGCTATACTCTCTGCTCACATTCAGCCAAATGCTACAAAACTGCTACAAAACTGCTACAAAAAAAAAAGCTACAAAAGACGCTGCTTCATAGTGCAGGTGGATAATGACCCTAAACATACTGCGAAAGCAACTCAAGACATTTTGAAGGCAAAGAAATGGAATATTCATCAATGGCCAAGTCAGTCGCCTGATCTCAAATCAATAGAGCATGCTTTGCACTTACTGAAGACAAGACTGAAGGCAAAAAGACCCACAAACAAGCAGCAACTGAAGGTGGCTGCAGTGAAGGCCTGGCAAAGCATCTCAAGGGAGGAAACTCAGAATTTGAGTTTTGAGAACATGAGCCCAAGACTTCAGGCAGTCATTGACTGCAAAGGATTTTCAATATATATTTACAATTATTATTTATTATATATTATATATATATATATATTTTTACAATTATGTCACTTTGTCCAAATAGCTTTGAGCCCCTGAAAATGGAGGTACTTTGCTGAAAATGGCTGTAATTCCTAAATGGTAAATGCCATATTTTTGTGGAACCTTTTAAAATAAAGCTGAAAGTCTACACTTCGATCACATCTTGATTGTTTTATTTCAAATCCATTGTGGTAGTGTATAAAGGCAAAATCACAAAAACTCCGTCATTGTCCAAATACTTCCGAACCTAACTAATTATATATATATATATATATATATATATATATATATATATATATATATATATATATA
>CM041001.1:10567961-10589771 GCA_022985145.1 Pangasius djambal | reverse complement strand
TCAACCTACAGATGGCTGAATTCAAAGACACCCCAAAAATCAAAGTCAAAAAAATGATGCAGCATGCAGCAACTCAAAATGGTACTCAGTAGTTTGTATGGCCCCCATGTGCTTGTATGCATGACTGACAACGTCAGGGCATGCTCCTAATGAGACGACGGATGGTGTCCTGGGGTATTTCCTCCCAGATCTGGACCAGGGCATCACTGAGCTCCTGGACAGTCTGAGGTGCATCCTAGCGGCGTCGGATGGACCGAAACATAATGTCCCAGAGGTGTTCTTTTGGATTTAGGTCAGGCGAGCGTACGGGCCACTCAATGGTATCAATTCCTTCATCCTCAAGGATACTCTCGCCACATGAGGCCGGGCATTGTTGTGCACCAGGAGGAACCCAGGACCCACTGCACCAGCGTAGGGTCAGACAATGGGTCCAAGGATTTCATCCCGATACCTCAAGGCAGTCAGGGTGCCATTGTCTAGCCTGTAGAGGTCTGTGCGTCCCTCCATGGATATGCCTCCCCAGATCATCACTGACCCACCACCAAACCAGTCAGGTTGAATGATGTCACAGGCAGCATAACGTTCTCCATGGCTTCTCCAGACCCTTTCACGTCTGTCACATGTGCTCAGGGTGAACCTGCTCTCATCTGTGAAAAGCACAGGGCACCAGTGGCGGACCTGCCAATTCTGGTGTTCAATGGAAAATGCCAATCGAGCTCCACGGTGCTGGGCAGCGAGCACAGGGGCCATAAGAGGACTTCAGGCCCTCTGGCCACCCTCATGAAGTCTGTTTCTGATTGTTTGGTCAGAGACATTCACACCAGTAGACTGCTGGAGGTCATTTTGTAGGGCTCTGGCAGTGCTCATCCTGTTCCTCTTTGCACAAAGGAGCAGATACCGGTCCTGCTGATGGGTTAAGGACATCCTACGGCCCTGTCCAGCTCTCCTAGAGTAACTGCCTGTCTCCTGGAATCTACTCCATGCTCTTGAGACTGTGCTGGGAGACACAGCAAACCTTCTGGCAATGGCACGTATTGATGTGCCATCCTGGAGGAGTTGGACTGCCTGTGCAACATCTGTAGGGTCCAGGTATCGCTTCATGCTACCAGTAGTGACACTGACCCTAGCCAAATGCAAAACTAGTGAAAAACAGTCAGAAAAGATGAGTAGGGTGAAAAAAATGTCAGTGGCCTCCACCTGTAAAACCATTCCTGTTTTCGGGGTCGTCTCATTGTTGCCCATCTAGTGCACCTGTTGTTAATTTCATTAACACCAAAGTAGCTGAAACTGATTAACAACCCCCTCTGCTACTTAAATGACCAGATCAATATCCCAGGAGTTTAATTGACTTAATGCTATACTCTGATTAAAAAGTGTTCCTTTAATTTTTTTGAGCAGTGTATATACACACACACATACAGTTAGGACCGGAAGTATTTGGACAATGACAATTTTTGTGATTTTGCCTTTATACACCACCACAATGGATTTGAAATAAAACAATCAAGATGTGATCGAAGTGTAAGCTTTCAGCTTTACTTTAAGAAGTACTTATAAACTTTATTTTATAAGGTAAAAATATGACATTTACCACTTTGGAATTACAGCCATTTTCAGCAAAGTACCTCCATTTTCAGGGAGGTATTTGGACAAAGCAACATAATTGTAAATATAACCATAATTTTAATACTTGGATGAAAATCCTTTGCAGTCAATGACTGCCTGAAGTCTGGAGCCCATGTTTTCAAATCTCAAATTCTGAGTTTCCTCCCTGCAGATGCTTTGCCAGGCCTTCATTGCAGCCACCTTCAGCTGCTGCTTGTTTTTCAGTAAGTGAAAAGCATGCTCTATTGGGTTGAGAACAGGCGACTGACTTGGCCATTGAAGAATATTCCATTTCTTTGCCTTCAAATAGTCTTGAGTTGCTTTTGCAGTATGTTTAGGGACATTATCCACCTGCACCATGAAGCGGCATCCCATCAGTTTTATAGCATTTGGCTGAATGTGAGAAGACAGTATAGCCCTATACACCTCAGAATTCATCTTGCTACTTCTGTCAGCAGTCACATCATCAATAAACACCAGTAAGCCTGTTCCATTGGCAGCCATACATGCCCATGCCATAACACTGCCTCTACCATATTTGACACATGATGTGGTATACTTTGAATCATGAGCTGTTCCTTTCTTTCACCATAGTTTTCTCTTCCCATCATTCTGGTACAAGTTAATCTTGGTTTCATCAGTCTAAAGAATCTTATTCCAGAGCATGGGAGGCTTTTTTTTTTTTAGATGTTTTCCAGTTTAGATGGACCACACCTGGTCAATTAACTTCTTGTCAGTCAATTGTCCAAATACCTTTGAGCCCCTGAAAATGGAAGTACTTTGCCGGAAATGGCTGTAATTCCTAAATGGTAAATGCCATATTTTTGTGGAATCTCTTAAAATGAAGCTGACAGTCTACACTTCAGTCACATCTTGATTGTTTTATTTAAAATCCATTGTGGTGGTGTATAAAGGCAAAATCACAAAAACGCTGTCATTGTCCAAATACGTCCGGATCTAACTGTATATATTCGATATGTTTCGTGATTTCGTGTCTCACAAGAATGCTGATGTGACCCAGGCGCGCGCGCGCACACACACACACACACACACACACACACACACACACACACACACACACACACAGAGTCAGGTTCATTTGGACAGTGACACAATTTACATAAGTTTGCCTCTGTACACCACCACAATGGATTTGAAATGAAGCAATCAAGATGATTGGAGTATTAGAAGCTTTAATTCAAGGTGTTTAACAAAAATATTGCATTAACCATTTAGGAATTACAGCCATTTTTTACATAGTCTCTCCATTTTCACAGGCTCAAAAGTAATTGGTCAAACTAACAATCATATTAGGGTTATTTTTTAAATACTTGGATGCAAATCACTGCCTGATCACTGCCATCACCAAATGCTGAGTTTTCTCCTTTGAGATGCTTTGCCAGGCCTTTACTGCAGATGCCTTCAGTTGCTGCTTGTTTGTGGGTATTTCTCCCTTCAGTTTTGTCTTCAGTAAGTGAAAAGCATGCCCAATTGGGTTGAGGTTGGGTTGAGGTTGACCCGGCCAGTTAAGAACATTCAATTTCTGCGCCTTAAGAAGTTTTTGGGTTGCTTTCACGGCACGTTTTGTCATTGTCCATCTGTACTGTGAAAAGCTGTCCAATCAGTTTTGCAGCATTTGAATGAATCTGAGCAGAATGTATAGCTCTATACACTTCAGAATTCATCCTGCTACTTCTATCAGCAGTAACATCATTAATAAACACCAGTGACCCAGTTCCATTGGCAGCCATACATGCCCATGCCATACTCTTCTCTTCCCGTCATTCAAGTTAATCTTTCATCAGAACGGGTCAAGCTTTTTTTTTTTTTGCTTTTAAAGCAAAGTGTAATCAGGTCTTTCTGTTCTTGAGTGTTGCCAGTGGTATGCATCTTGAGGTACACTGTCTGTATTTACATTTATAAAGGTGTCTCTTGATAGTAGAATGATACGCCTACCTCTTCCAGAGTGCTCTTGACTTGGCTTAGATGTTGTGAAGGGGTTTTTCTTCCCCAAGGAAAGAATTCTGTGATCATCCACTTTAGTTGTCTTCCATGGTCTTCCAGACCTTTTGGTGTTGCTGAGTTCGCCAGTGCATTCCTTCATTTTAAGAATGTACTAAATTGTTGATTTGGCCACTCCTAAAGCTCTCTCTCTGATATGTCTGTTTTGTCTTTTGAGCCCAGTCATGGCCTCCTTCACTCTTTCACATCAACACCTCTTTGGCTACTGTACCAAATGCAAATTCAACACTTGGAATCAATGCCATACCTTTTATCTCCTTATTTTGTCATGAAATAAGAAGGAAACAGGCCACATCTGACCATTAAACTGCTTATTATTAAATTGTCCAATTATTTTTGAGCCTGTGAAAATGGAGGTACTATGTAAAAATGGCTGCAATTCCTAAATGATTAATGCAATATGTTTGTTAAACCCCTTGAAATAAAGCTGAAAGTCTACACTTCAATCACATTTTGATTGCTTCATTTCAAATCCATTGTGGTGGTGTACAGAGGGAAAACTTATTTAATATTTTCTATCAATTAACACCAATAACCTAGACTAACAGAAACTATTAAAATGTGGTTATTACCTAATAATAACATTTATTAAGTTATAATAAGCTATAATTCTAATAATTTTTTTACTATGAATGTATTTTTTAAATCACATTTTATTGGATATCTGCTGCTGTGATGAGAAAAGGGTTATGGGGGGTGCGACAACATCCAAACATCCCAGTTCACCACAACACTCTATGCCGCTGAGCCCTCCAGACCTGCCCCTGTACCTAAGAAAAAACTATTCACAGCTTGACAAAACAAATATGCTTTCAGCCTAGACTTAAACACTGAGACTGTGTCTGAGCCCCGAATACTAAGTGGAAGGCTGTTCCATAACTGTGGGGCTTTGTAAGAGAAACCTCTACCCCCACTGTAGCACGCACTAATCGAGGTACCAACAAATAGCCTGCACCTTTTGATCTAAGTAGGTGTGGCTGATCAAAAAAGACCAAAAGCTCGCTCAGGTACTGTGGCGTGAGACCATTTAGTGCTTTATAGGTCAATGTAGTATTTTATAATCAATACAAAATTTGATTGGGAGCCGATGCAGTGTGGATAAGATAGGGGTGATGTGGTCATATCTTCTGGTTCTAGTAAGGACTCTTGCTGCTGCATTCTGGACTAACTGGAGCTTGTTTATGCATCTACTGGAACATCCAGACAGTAAGGCATTACAGTAATCCAACCTAGAGGTAACAAAAGCATGAACTAATTTTTCTGCACTGTTTTGTGACAATTTATTTCTTATTTTAGCAATATTTCTGAGATGAAAGAAAGCGATCCTAGTGATATTATCTACATTAGCTTCAAAAGAAAGACTAGAGTCCATAATCACACCAAGGTCTTTTACTGCTGCACATGATGAAACAGAAAGGCCATCCAGAGTTATTACGTAATCTGAAAGCTTACTTCTAACTGCATGTGGTCCTAGTACATGTACTTCTGTCTTGTCAGAATTAAGTAAGAGAAACTTAATAAACATCCAGTTTCTAATGTCTTTTACACATTCCTCAACTTTATTAAGCTGGTGTCTGTTATCTGGCTTTGCTGAAACATACAACTGTGTGTCATCACCGTAACAGTGGCAGCTAATACCATGGTTATGAATAATTTTGCCCAGAGGTAGCATATATAACATAACAAACTTTACCGTAGTATGCGAAAAGAAGTCACCATTTACGTCTACAAACTGATAACAATCAGTCAAATAAGACCTGAGCCAGGAAAGGGCCATTTCCTTAATGCCTACTACATTTTCTAGTCTATCGAGGAGAATAGCATGATCAATGGTATCAAAAGCTGCACTAAGGTCAAGCAGCACAAGCAAGGAGACAACCCTGATCAGAGGCCAGAAGTAAGTCATTTACCACTTTAACCAGTGCTGTCTCTGTGCTATGATGAGGCCTAAATCCTGAGTGATACATAGGAATAACATTCATGAAATGTAAGTATGAGCATAGCTGTTGTGCTACAACCTTTTCTAGGATCTTAGAGATAAAGAGGAGGTTTGATATTGGTCTATAGTTAGACAGCTGACAGGGGTCAAGATCAGGTTTTTTAACCAAGGGCTTGATAACTGCTAGTTTAAAAGATTTAGGTACATAGCCAATGCTAAGAATTATCTGTTTGAAGAAACAAGTAGGTAAAGGATCTAGTATACAGGTTGATGATTTTGACGATGAAATTAGTGAAATTAGTTCGGTCTCTTCAAGGGGATTAAAACATTGTAATTGGTGATCTGATATTATTATATTATCATCTACAGGGTTAGTTATAAAACTGTCTGGTTTTAAATTAAAAGTCTGAATTTTTTGCCTGATATTTTACCATTGAAAAAATTCATTAAGTCATCCCTGCTATATAATGATTGTGTGTGTGTTTCTATTGTGGTCTTATTCCTAGTTAATTTTGCTACAGTATTAAATAAGAATCTAGAATTATTTCTGTTATCTTCAATTAGGGTGGAGAGATTTGATCTAGCAGCACTAAGAGCTTTTCTATAGCTCAAAAGGCTGTCCTTCCATGCTATTTGAAATACTACTGATTTAGTTTGATGCCATTTATGTTCTAGTTTTCGAGTGGTCTGTTTTAAAGTTCGTGTGTGATCGCTATACCAGGGTGCTAGCTTTTTCTCCCTAATTATTTTTCTTTTAAGTGGAGCTACCTTATGCAGAACGTTGATTCTAAGCATTCAGATGCCTGGTCAAGTTCTTCGGGATCAGACAGTGATCCAATCATGGTTGATAAATCTGGGAGATTACTGAAAAAACTCTGTTGACAGTGAAAGTGGCAGCTGTTGACGTGAAAGTACGTTTGACATGGTGACATGGCAAGGTGCATATATTATGATTAATCTGAGATAGCTTCAGACTGTGGAAATTAGACTATATTTTCTATATGTAAAGTTTCCCCCATTATTAACATCTTATTTGAATTCTTTATGGCAACGTTAAAATGGAAAGATTGTTTGAGAGCAGATTGTGTCTTAAATGATTAAATAACAAATTCGTGTCATCACCACAATAACTGCTGTCTGACATCCACCTGAAATGCTTGAGCATACCACACTTACCAATTTAATTATACAGATCAGGAAAACAAAACAAATTTTATTTTATTTATGTATTTCCTCAACCCACCAAAATTAATTTCTGGTTATGCCACTGCGAACACAACACACGACTCATTTTAAGACACGAGTGGTGGTTTACAATAACTGCCCTTGGGTTGGGGAAAAAGGCTGTCTATTTTAGTTAAGCACTGTGAGATGTGAGCTCACGATCGCTACGTTATGGATATGCTGTTAATTCTGGATATCGTGAAAATGCTGAGTTGTACGACGAGTTGTTACATTATTATTTCTTCCAAGTTCATGTAGGCCAAATCAAATGAGACTGCAGGCCAGATTTGACCTTGTGTTTGACACATGCATTAGGTAATTAGTCTCATAACATCTCCTTTCTAGTTTAGAATTTTAATTAGAAATTAAAACTACAAACTTTCAAATGTTAAAATGAATAAAACCTCATTTTAGAGCACTAATAATGACTTGGTTTCTGAAAGCGTAGTTCCGAATAATTTGGCTTGAAATATCAAATTAATAACCACCATAACACAGCAATAAAATATTCAATTAAATTGAATTTATTGACAAACAGAAGAAAGAAGAAACACCAATTAACTAAGAACTTGACTAAGAATCTAATTCTAAATGGGGACAGAGAAAGGAGTGTGTAACAGAAATAGAGAGGTAGGGAGGAAGGAATGTGTGTGTTTGTGTGTGTGTGTGTGTGTGTGTGTGTGTGTGTGTGTGTGTGAGAGAGAGAGAGAGGTAGAGAGAGGGAGTGTGTGCGAGCATCTATGTGTATGTTAAAATCCTAGACATGAAGACATGTTGGAATCCATAAAGTCTTCTAGTGGTAAGAGCTCTTCTGTGGCTTCTGTAGATTCTGGTAAGCCCAATCAACAACTCCAATCATCTGTTACTCCAGCGCCATATTTTTTAGCCTGGAGCTTGCTGTTTTTGTAATCAGTTAGGTCATTGGGCCAATGATCTAACTGATTACAAAAACAGCTAGGTCATTGGGCCAATTATTGCCCTAACCATCCTGCTAAGTATTGTGGTTGAGGATGAGGGAGAGGGCTGGGACATGTCCGTGGTGTACTGAATTTTCAAGTTCCTCCATACAATTCTATAGCCATTCCCCAAACAGCTGGCTTTGCCTCCTACCCCTCCTCTGGTTGACACCTTCTCTACTGTTTAGATGATCCATCTTAGCGTTCCCTATAGCAGTCAAATGGTCAAATTGCAGCAACATATTTCCGCTTTAGAGAATATGATGCATGGTCAGGAGGATGGTAATTATTGACTGGTTTTGGCCTCCGTAGAGACCAACCAAACAGATTGCTGTTCTTAGGAATCTAAGAGCTACTGTTGGAGACTACAGTGGCAGTGATTGTTTAGTTGATAATGGTATGGACTTTCCGTTACTAATCTTCCTTTACCCATCACTTCAGGGTCTTGTACTCTTTTGGGCATGTTTATTGAGAATCAGTTTTCTTTGTCACAACCTGTGCCCATCCAGTCTGAGGGCTGTGAATCTGTTATGTGGACTCAGTTTTGGGTTGGTAATAATCAGGTTGGCACCCTGTTTGGCATGGATATATTGAGTAAATTTACTTCTCTGATAACTGTACTGCATCTAGTTTTTTTTCTACACCTTTTCGCCATCAGGGAGACCACTGTGTTGTGGCATCTACTTTGTGTGATCAAACAGCGCTAACCAGCCTTTGCTAGCTTATTTTTTAAATTTGTTTCCTGAAATATGGTCATCAGAGAAACGAGATGCAAGTCTTCGTAAAATTGACACAACTGCTATTCCTTCTTTTGGAACATCAGCAGTGTACCTGGACTCACTGGCCCAAAGCCTGCTATGATAGCCTGTCCATTTTCCATGGTGTTGTGGCCAAGGTTTTAGCGCCTGTAATTTCTAAGTGTTCCCTTTCAGTTTTGGTTCAATATTGTGATGATATACTTGTAGCTTCTCCTAATCGCCCCCTCACACTTCAAGGTAGTGACTGCAGTACTGATAGCCCTAAACAATGCTGAACTTTTACTAAGACCTAAAAAAAAGCACAATTGTTTCAGTCTGAAGTGACCTTTTTGGATGAATGAACTAGTTGTCATGGCAGACAGCCTCGTCTTGAGCACGTTCAAACTACTTTATTGCGTGCATGCTACTGCAGCCCTGCCTCTCTATACAAAATTGACTCCTCTGCCTTCTTCACCTCCTGCATCTGATGAAAGAGAACCACCACTGTCTTACAGTAGCAGTCACTGCCAGCTGCTGTGGCACCACAGCTGCCACTGCCAATTCCTGAAGTGCCAGCATAACAGCCAGAACTGCAGGTCTTAAACAGAAATGCAGAACAGGAAATGGAATAGCAGTCTCAATTGACACAAACAGTCACCTATACATGTATAGTAGAGTTACTGCTCTCACTGAGCTGTACACTAAAGTACAGAAAAGGTTTCATGGGGAGAGGGATAAGAGAAAAATGCTTAAAAGCTTACCTTGACCTTTTGCTGTCTGATATTTGCATTGGGCATGAATACTGTGCTTTTAGAGTCGATTTAACACCTGAGCGAATGGAAAGTACGAAACTCACACCTGCATGTCTCTCTTTCTTTGAAACCCAGAGGTTCGGAGCAAAGTTTGGATCCTATGGTTTTGGCAATGACAAATGAAAGTTCAATTTAAGTGCAATTTTCAATATAGACATTTTTTTTTACTCTATGTGTGACAAACTTCTCGTTGCACATGAGATAACCTCCACCGCCTGCCTGCCTGTGTGATCTGCTGTTAATCCTCACTTGTGGGAAAAATACAAGCAAGGGTCTTGCTTCAACTGCCAAACCACATGTAGTTACATTTAATGCTGGAGTCCTATTGCCATGTGAGAAACGATACTGTCTAGCCCCAGAAGCTGTTTAAAGGATACGGACAGTTTTTCTTCACTATTACAACAAGGTGTTTTAATAGAGACAAAAAGTCCATGTAATCATACTATTAATCAAGCGGTCATTACCATTATGCCTTTAATGCCGAACACTGACATGATCGTAACATCCATTCCTGTTGCCTCACATTTTACAGTAGTAGACTTGTGTTCTAACTTTTTCTCAATTCGATTGCCCCCAGATAGTCAGTATCTGTTTGCTTTCACATATGATGGCAAGTAATACACATGGACAAGACTGCCTCAGGACTTCACTGACAGTCCAGCTGTTTAGGCAGCCATTGTTAAAAGAGACTTAGGGGACTTGGATAGGTTTGAAGGAAAAGTTCTTATGCAGCTTGCAGATGACAGTATTCTAGCAGCTACAAGCTATGATGATGCATGTGTCAAAGGTTCATTTAAACTCCTCTTCACATTAGCTTACAAAGGTCATCATCGTGCCTCTTTGGCCATACTGCAGTTTGCACAGCGTCGAGTGCAATAATTAGGCCATATTATGTCAAAGGGAAAGAGATCCCTCTCCTCAGAGCAAATAAAGGAACTAAAAAGATTGCCTTTGTAGTGAAAAAGAAAGACATGATGTTCTAACTGGGAATGGTGAATTATTCCTATCAGTTAATTCCTAAGTATGCTCTCCATGATCATGCACTGCGTCCAAGTACTCACAAAGACTGACTAAATGAGCTGCAGTGGACTGATGCTATGCACAGAGCCTATACATCCCGTCTGGAGGCCCAGCAAAAAGCTCCTGCATTGGTTCTCCCTGGTTACAGCCTGGCTTTTACTCTTTATGTCTATGAACAACAGGGCTATGCCACAGGGCTGCTCACTCAGAAACATGGCATCTTTGGCGGCAGACCACCCAATTTTTAAGTGAGCAAAATTATTGGAACAGATCGTCTTAAAGTAAATAATACTTAATATATGGTTGCACATCCCATGGCTGCAAAAACTGCATCAAGCCAGCAACCCAGTGACATCACCAAACTGTTGCATTCTTCTGTTGTGATGCTTTTCCAGGCTTGTACCGCAGCTTTTTTTTTTAGATGTTGTGCAGCTTTTTCTCAGTTTTTTTCAGGGGTTTCCCCCTTCAGTCTCCTCTTCAGGAGGTGAAATGCATGCTCAATTGGGTTAAGGTCTTGTGATTGCCTTGGCCAGTCTAAAATCTTCCACTTTTCCCACTGATGAAGTCCTTTGTTGTGTTGGCAGTGTGTGATGGGTCATTGTGTTGTTACATGATGAAGTTCCTTCCAATTAGCCTGTTCAATGTTAATACACCAGTGATTTCTTTTCTTTTTCATAACATTCCAATTTGTTGTACTGGCTATGCCAAGTTGTACTGGCCATGCTTTTCTCCCATAGACAGCTCTCTGGTCTTTATGTTGTTTATGCCTATGTTTATCCTAGGCATTCAGAGCTCATCAATCTGAGAAGGGCCATTAGACCATCTCCAAACAATCTGAAATTCACTACTCTACAGTGAGAAGGATTGTTTACAAATGGAGAGCCTTCAAGACAGCTGCCGGTCTTCCCAGGAGGGAGCCTCCCAGCAAGTTCAGACCATTTGATACAAAGAAAAACCCAAGAGCTACATCATTTGACCTACAGGTCTCTGTAAGCACATTAAATGCATATGCTAATGACGGCACAATCAGAAAAAGGCTGGAGAAGTATGGCTTTCATGGAATATCTCCAAAATGATGAGAGACTGAAACTCCAGCAGAAAATGTTTAAAGAAAGTTAAAAAAAAAAGTTATTGTTGCTAAGCATGGTTCTACATGTTACAGAATTATAGGGTGCACTTCTTTTTCCCCACCTGGTTTCTAAATGTTGGTTATTTTTGGTAAAAAATTATTACATTGAAATCTGTTGTTTTTTTTTGGTCACCTGAGGTTATTTGTGCGTTTATAGATGTTGCTGAGGACCAAATAGTTGTAATTTAGACCCTGATAAATAAAAACATAGAATTGAAGGAAGGTGTATTTTCTTTTTCTATGACTACATATATAGGGCTCACCAACAATCTAAAACATTATGACCACCTGCCTAATATGTTGTTGGTCCACAGTGTGCCACGAAGACAGCTCTGATCCGCACTGTCTGGGGAATTTGGAGGCCAGGGCAAAACATTCAACTTTATGTATTGTTCTTTGAACAATGTGCACAGTGTGGAAGGGTGCATTATCTTGCTTAAAGAGACCACTGCCATCAGGGAATCCCAATGTTTAGGTAGGTAACACGTGTCAACTTGACGTCCACATGAATGGCTGGAGCCAGGGGTCCCAGGAGAATGTTACCCAGAGCATCACGCCCCCTCCACTGGCTTGTCTTCTTCCCACAGTGCATCCTGGTGCCAAACGATGCTCATTGGAGCAGGCGACCTTCTTCCATTGCTCTAGTCCCGATGCTTGCGTGCCCATTGTAATGGTGGACAGTGTTAGCATGAAGCTATGAAGCTATGCAGCCCCATACACAGTAGGTTTCGATGAGTGCTGTTTCACATTTCCTCCCGTAACCACCATTAAAAAAATTTTCACTTGCCGGTTTGGACGAGATGGGGTAGCCTTCTTTGCCCTTGCACATTGATGAGCCTTGGGCCCCAACACCCTGTTGCTGGTTCGTGGTTTGTCCTTCATTGGACCACTGTTACTAGGTACTCAACAATGCTGACCAGGAGCACCCCACAATCCTTGCCATTTTGGAGATGCTCCAGCCCAGTCATCTGGCCATAATGAATTGGCCCTTTTCAAAGTCACAGTTCTGCACATCTTCCCACTTCTGCCGCAGATGGTTAGATAAGTGGACTCCAACAGATGGACTACAAGAGCCCAATGTTCCATCTAATATATCCCAGACAATAACATGCGCCTGTCACAAGATAATCAACATTATTTACGTCAGCTGTGGTCATAATGTTATGGCTCATCATTTTTTACTGTTTACTTCTCTTCATAGTATAATTTTTTTTTTCATTATATTTGAAGACATCATTGCTTTACAGCATTTCTTTGCATGTGCCTAAGACTTTTGCACAGTACTGTATATGCACAGCATGGCCAGCCAGCCAATTAATTTTTACCAAGAGAGCTCCCTGACTTTTGAATTAAAATACTGGGCATTGGACTGCCCTCTTGTTTAATTTTCGGTCTGTCTGTAGAAAAGTTTTTTGGTGCTCAATCAGGTCGACAACATTAGCAGTGTCTGCCTTTTTGTGCCAAAAAGCTGCTAACTAAAGAATGTAACTGACAGACAGCTAGCAAGACTTATATACAATAAATATTAAACAGAACTTTATACTTACAATTTATTTACAGTATTACAAATTACAAAGATAAAAATGTAGCCATAAGCGGTGATCTGTGGGGTCCAAGCACTCCTCACAAATAGCACCCCCAGTGGCCAGTTCTTGAAAAATACATAAAACAATAGTGCATTTTATCATATTTTCTTCAACCACAGCATCCTTATGCCATGAAAATATGGATTATTGAACTAAATGTACTTTACTGTGGTCTATATATTGTCTATAACATTCCCTATAATAATCACGGCATCCCTGGTAGGTGGTAACAGAATTTTGGTATCAAACTTCATGTGCTGACTGTGTGATTGACACAGCGCACATGAATAACAGAGCAGCTATATGGTAATTAAATATAAACTACAATATCATAAAGCATAAAACACACTACATCAATTTATATACTTTAAAGTCAACACTACTATTTAAATACAAAGTAGTGGCAGAATTCAATGCAACAACCATACTAATGCCAGAAGCATAACCGTATACATCACCCGAACATGACCAGATAATGCATTTGCCTAAATTATTCCAAACAACACTGAAAAAAGCACAGTCTTACTCAATATGCAAGCAAAATACCCCTTTCTGAAGGAAAGTAAATTAACCAACCTAAATAAACTTAAAGAAATAAACTTTGCACTCAGTGGTTCTTGAATATCGCACAAGTTGCTAATCCCCTCACAGTAGCATGGAGTTCTGTGCTCATGAATAGCGCACTCCAATTGGACAGTTCAGTGAAGCCCATTTAAAGCACATAATTATATCAGCCGAAAACAAACACAGACTCATCTCTTTTTTCCTGATGATATTCGTACACAAACACATGCACACCGCTCAGGGTCCAAAGGTCTGTCATTTTCTGAGTATACTGTATTTGGTAGGCTATATTTCTTCCCCACATGTATTCATTAGAAAAATAACTCAACATATTGATTGGCCAATTGATTGATTAACTGATTGGCCAATTTCAGCCATGTTTTCACCAAGACATCATGAAATATCATTGTGCAGATTAGCATAGAGATGCAGCATACCAAGTTTCAACTAAATTGGAAGTACGGTTCTTGAGAAAAAGTTACCTGACCTTAGCTCCACCTTTATGTATGATCATGCCCCTAACTTTGCACATAACCTTAAAAACCTGTCCTATATATATGTTTCAAGTTTTATGCAAATCCATGCAAAAAGTCATGAGTTAGAGCTGTTTGAATAAATTATTCTCTGCCTCATTAGAATTAACTGACATATGATGGGCATATTGTTTACAACTATCAACATGTTTTTAAAATTATTGAGGGTCACACTCTGCTGAGTAGTTTGACACCAAAATTGTGAAGATAGGACAAAAATCCTAGCACAAGTTCTAAGTAAGTTGTAGGGGTCCAACAGTCTTAGCAAACATCGCTCCCATTGGTCAACGTTATCAAAGTACCTAGAACAATAAAGAGACCATAACATGCTTATGAAGTTTCGTGACAATAGTGCAATGCGTGCTGACCGTCATGTTTTTGAAGTAATTCAGTGATGATTAAAAATCCAGTTACAGATTAGCCCACTCATGCAGCACACCTTTTAGTTTCTGAGAAATAGCTATTTTAACTTAACTCCACCCATTCTCAATAGTTATGCTCAAAACTGTGCACCTTAGAATCCTTCGTGATCCATGCATTTCAAGTTTTGTGTAATTCCTTGGAGGCATTCATGAAGTATAGCTGTTTGAGAAATCCAGCTCCACCCCACTTTGGTTGATTGGTATGTGGCAGCCATACGGTTACAAATTTCATACAAATTTCAAAATGTTTCTGATGAGTATTAATTTTCACGCAGAAATTAGATTAGATTAGATTCAACTTTATTGTCATTGTTCAAATTCACACAGTCATCCAAACAGAAACAGAACTAGGACATGTTCACAAAATAGGTTTTGCATATTATGCAAATTATTGCAAATAGGAGTGGGGGGGCTAAATAATTCAAATGGCAAATTTATATAGGCTGAGCCAAGGAATCAACACTAACAAGAAATTTCACTGAGGCTTAAAATACTAAATTTCAGCTTGATGGGACTTACTTCCTGAGAAACACTTATCTAACCTTAGCTCCACACCCTGTGTATGACTATGAAAGACTGTATATGGCTTTCATGGTTTGTGTGAATCTATGCATGAATTACAGCTGTTTGAGTAAATTAGAAGCAGAAGCCTTTATTGGTCATGTATACATTACAGCACAGTGAAATTCTTTTCTTCGCATATCATAACCCTGGAGCAGGGAGGGTTAAGGGCCTTGCTCAAGGGCCCAAAAACGGCAAAAAAAATCCTAGGACTAATTCACAGGTTTTGCATATTATGCCAAAAAATCTCCATGGGTTGAGCTAATGTTTCTTGAGCTATTTTTATTTGGGGTAATTCAGCAGAAAAATTTTTTGTAGGCCTCACAGTTCATGAGATATGGACCAAAACATAAAACCTTGCAATATTGTACCACCATTAGGCAGATCAGGCCCATCTTGCTTGCCTGAGTAATGATATGGAGCACTACCTATTGTCCAAGTTTCATGTCTCTATGACTTATAGTTTGGTCTGCACGATTCATTGTATGGCAGAAAAATAATAAGAATTAAATGAAATAGCAGTTAATAACAAAAACTAATAACTAATAAGAAAAATACTAACAATTCCAATAGGGTTTCAAGCACTTCATGATTGGTCCCCTAAAAATACTAACAAAAATAATGGGGTTCCAGCACTTTTGGTGCTTGGACCCCTAATAATAATAATAATAAGCTGCTCTGTATAAGGGCATTTATTAAATGCGCACACACAAATATACATATATACAGTATAAAATACATAATATACACTGCTCAAAAAAATTAAAGGAATGTTTTGAAAACACATCAGATCTCAATCATCTCATATCATGCTCGATATCTATACTGATATGGACTGGATAATGTGTTAGGAATGAAAGGATGCCACAAAAAGTGAAAAAATGATGCAGCAGGCTAGTCCACTTTGCTGAAATTTCATTGCAGCAACTCATAATGGTACTCAGTAGTTTGTATGGCCCCCACGTGCTTGTATGCATGCCTGACAACGTTGGGGCATGCTCCTAATGAGACGACGGATGGTGTCCTGGGGTATTTCCTCCCAGATCTGGACCAGGGCATCACTGAGCTCCTGGACAGTCTGAGGTGCAACCTGGCGGCATCGGATGGACTGAAACAATGAAAGAGGTGTTCTATTGGATTTAAGTCAGGCGAGCATGGGGGCCATTCCTTCATCCTCCAGGAACTGCCTGCATACTCTCGCCACATGAGGCCGGGCATTGTCGTGCACCAGGGGGAACCCAGGACCCACTGCACCAGGATAGGGTCAGACAATGGGTCCAAGGATTTAATCCCAATACCTAATGGCAGTCAGGGTGCCATTGTCTAGCCTGTAGAGGTCTGTGCATCCCTCCATGGGCCTCCCCAGACCATCACTGACCCACCACCAAACCGGTCATGCTGAACGATGTTACAGGTAGCATAACGTTCTCCACGGCTTCGCCAGACCCTTTCACGTCTGTCACAGGGTGAACCTGCTCTCATATGTGAAAAGCACAGGGTGCCAGTGGCGGACCTGCCAATTCTGGTGTTCAATGGAAAATGCCAATCGAGCTCCACGGTGCCGGGCAGTGAGCACAGGGCCCACTAGAGGATGTCGGGCCCTCAGACCACCCTCATGAGGTCTGTTTCTGATTGTTTGGTCAGAGAGATTCACACCAGTGGCCTGCTGGAGGTCATTTTGTAGGGCTCTGGCAGTGCTCATCCTGTTCCTCCTTGCACATAGGAGCAGATACCGGTCCTGCTGATGGGTTAAGGACATTCTACGGCCCTGTCCAGCTCTCCTAGAGTAACTGCCTGTCTCCTGGAATCTCCTCCATGCTCTTGAGACTGTGCTGGGAGACACAGCAAACCTTCTGGCAATGGCACGTATTGATGTGCCATCCTGGAGGAGTGGGACTGCCTGTGCAACATCTGTAGGGTCCAGGTATTGCCTCATGCTACCAGGAGTGACAATGACCCTAGCCAAATGCAAAACTAGTGAAAACAGTCAGAAAAGATGAGTAGGGTGAAAAAAATGTCAGTGGCCTCCACCTGTAAAACCATTCCTGTTTTGGGGGTCGTCTCATTGTTGCCCATCTAGTGCACCCATTGTTAATTTCATTAACACCAAAGCAGCTGAAACTGATTAACAACCCCCTCTGCTACTTAACTGACCAGATCAATATCCCAGGAGTTTAACTGACTTGATGCTATACTCTGATTAAAAAGTGTTCCTTTAATTTTTTTGAGCAGTATGTATGTATGTATGTATGTATGTATGTATGTGTATACATATATAGTGTGTGTGTGTGTGTGTGTGTGTGTGTATATATATATATATATATATATATATATATATATATATTTTGTAACATGCTGATTTTGTAACAGGTGGAGGTGAAGAGGCAGGATGCAATCGTGTGAGATTGATTTTATTTAGATAAGTCCAAATATCAGTCACAGATCGAGGCACTGGTCATAACAAAGGCGGAAAGGGTTAACACTATCCATGATCATAAAACTAGAAACAGGCACAGGTCAAAACCAAGGAAGTTGGAACACGGAAAAAGGCTGCATGTCTAATCATAAGCAATGACACAAACCAATCAGAGAAATTTTCTTGCGTGTGAAATTCCACTGATTGGACCACTGAAGCACTCTCACAAGACATGAACCAAAAAAACACACACCTGGCAAAGTAAACAAAACACGACAACATGGAAGCGCGTGTTGTGGCACTGTGGGCTGCTTATGCACGCTGAGCGCCTTTGCTCACGGTGGGGGGAAGCAAGGTGAGATCCCTGACAATATGTTATAAAAGACAAAAATACATAGCTCTAGCCCTAACCTTATCCCTACTGTCTCTCTCTGTTGAGCTATACATGCTACCCCTGAGATACCAGTGATCCTGACCCCTTCTGTTCTCCGGACCTGCCTGATCAATCATAAAGCCCTACTTCTGGATGGAGTTCTCATTGTTTGAGATTGCTTGCTGCTGCTGGGGGTGGCGCCACATGGACGGCCTGAAGATCATTGGGATTGCTGGGGATGGTGGCATTTGGGGGCCTTGGAAATAGCTTGGGAATGTCATATGGAGATTTGTACTGTGATGGCTTGGGACTGCAATTGCCGTGGTGGCTTTGGGGCTGTGGTTGCCATGAGCAGCTTTGTACTCAGGACTCCATCAGTGGACAGGTTTAACAAACTGGACTTTTTGTGAAAACTGTGATGAATTTACTGGTAGCACAATTGCACTATTTGTCCATATAGTACACAGTTATAGAAGGGATTTATTGATAATTGCACTATCCGTTAGCACCCAGATGAAGATTGGTTCCCTTTTGAGTCTGGTTCCTCTCAAGGTTTCTTCCTCATATTGTCTCAGTGAGTTTTTCCTTGCCACCGTCACCTCAATGGCTTGCTCATTAGGGATAAATTCACATATTTACAATTTATTTTGGTTTAATTTAATTTGTATCTATTTAATTCTGTAAAGCTGCTTTGTGACAATGTCCATTGTTAAAAGCACCATACAAATAAAACTGAATTGAATTTAATACTGTAGTTTGAATGTAGTCTGTAAGTTAATTGTATTTGGGCTGTATACTAGTAGGTCCCTAGATGGACCTACCCATCAGATTTCATGACAACAGATCAGTGTTAACTCTGTCACATGCCTGCTGAAATTTGACTGGCCAATGACCATGAGCAGAGTGTGGAGAGCACAAAAGGAGCGCCATGACCTGCAACAAAATTAATGAACTACTAACTGTGCTTGACTGCCAAAGGCTTTTTTTTTTTAGGATTTGTAGCTAACATATTGAATGATTATGGTTAACTTCGAAACAGATTTTGTTTGAATTCCTTTTGATGTACATAGCTTATTTAGTGTTTACTAGATGTGTGACAATAGACTCCAGTCACAATTCGAATCCATTCATGATACTGGCTTCACAATTCAATTCAATTCTCAGAATATTCTGAACAAAATTTGAATGAAGAAAAATTAACACTGAAAAGACTCTCTTTAATTTCTGAATCTTAAACAATGCAAAAGAATGTGCATTTATGTCTGCTTAAAACTAAGCTCACGCAGCTTAAGTGGGTCAATCACCGACATTATCGAAACACTAGAACTAAAAATATTGTTAGGACACTGTTATAATTTTGTGTGTCATTTTTTCAACAGTATCTTTTAATTAAAATCGGTGCTAGTGCTACACATCTTAAATACAAATGCACAATAATTTTGCATTAGAATGTGCATTTTTATCTTAAATTCAACGAATATTCAAAGTTGAAATGTTAGACAGCCATAGAGCAGACGAGAGACCAGAAGCAGTGTGAATGGCTAAAATGTTGGTGTGTCAAGAATCTCCCCTTTGCGCCAAAGGCTGAGTGCAGTTCAGTGTTTTGCCGTCTGACTTTGCTGAGCTTTTTGTTTCATGCATGTACATGCATGTAAACACAAAGGGCGTTATCGAGGTCGGCAAAAATAAACAAGGTCATGTACATACATTGCCCGGCCAAAAGAAAAGTCGCTGTTTAGATTTTAATAGGCAAATACATAAGAGACTATGAATGGATCATTGTTAGAGTGATTATAATGTTTCTAGCATGTTATATGTTTGGCAACAGTTCTTTTAATCTTAAAAGATGAAGTGTGTACCTTTTTAGTTCTTTAATAACCATGTAGAAAGATGTATCATGGCCATATTCCAGAATGACACTGCCAAGATTCACCAGGGTTAAAATTGTGAAAGAATGGTTCAGAGAGCATCTCTTTCATTGTCACATCAACATCACAACATTTATTTCCATCAAGCGGTGCATCAGTTTTTGGTCAAGATCTTGTACTGACAATGAAAGAGATGAGCACTCTGTAAAGTCTCCTCCAGCACATCCCAAAGATTTTCACTGAGGTTAAGGTCAGGTGCCAATTCATGTGTGAAAATGATTCTTTATGCTCTCTCAATTAAAATCTAAACAGAGACTTTTTTTTTTTGGCCGGGCAGTGTATATTGTACGATAAGTCAATAATGTAATTATCGTGAGAGGCCTACATACAGCCCTCTCTGATGGTAAAAAACTTAAGGTGGAGCAAGTGGATACTACCATAATCACATGGATCATTAACCAACTGACAGCCAGTCTTCAGTTTGTACATTTGCAAAACAGTATGTTGGACCAGGTGATGAGCAGCACAAGAGAAGTTGCTGACTAAAGTGCTGCTCATTATGGACAATGTCCCCCACCACCTCCACGAACACCTAACCATGCAGATGAGCACTTTCAGCTGCAGCCTGACCCAGCCATGTTGCAGCAATGTGCAACACAGGAGGTCCTTCATACCTACAGCAGAACCCAAGGAATCAGGAAAAGGGGGGGAAGGAAAAAAACAAACAAACAAAAAAAAACACCATTGAGCTATAATGCTGCCAAATAACAAGAGGGAGTACTTCCCGATTGACCAAGTTTAACAACTGTACAATCTACAGTTTGGTCTGCATGGTCAGTTTTAGCAGAGAAAAAAAATAATAAAAAAAAAATTCAACAAGAAGAAGAATTTTTTTACCTGACTAGAAAAAAAACTCCCTGTTTATGTGTGATATTTTGATGTTTTTTTTCAATCAAGTGCAGAAGTAAAGAACCTTGGCTTGTCTAGTTTTTACTAGAACAGTCCTTCTCAATGAACAAAACAACAAAAAGACAATCAACAAAATATTCACAAAATTAGTTCATGCTTTCCTCTTTCATAAAATAATTTTGTAGAGAATGTCTCAGTAAGAGTCTGAACAAGCTTCAGAATTCTTCAGCCACTGTACTTGGTAGAACGAGAGAAGCTGACCACATCAGCCCTATAATAACCATACTACAAACAAACAAACAAATAAATAAAATAGATAGATAGATAGCATTTATTGAAATTGTATTTCTACAACGAGATGAATGGAATGACGAATCACATCTTCCCCCTATAAGGAGAGAAGAGGTCCTTAAAGCAGCCATGCGAGGCGCTAACGTCCTCTCTCATCCGCGATAGAAGAACATTAACAGAACAGTCAAAGCAATAAACAAAGTCACAAACACATACGACATCATACAATGGAGCAGTTACGTGAGGGGTCTTTTTTTGTTGGTTACAGTACGGGAGGGTGGGGGGGGCAAGAGATTAGAAAAAAGAGGAAAATGTGACACTGAGGCAGTCCTTGACTAGGGCAGAGTATTTACGAAAACAGTGTGTACTAGCCGAATTTGATATGGTGTGCTTTGGGGAGCTGTTATCACAGCTGTGTGTCTTTGGAGTGACCGGTGCAGATCAAGAGTCAAAACAAAGCATATTCTGCGATGAAGGTCCTCTGGGAGAAAGAAAAATTAGCCGGGGAGGAAAATGCACAAATATAATCAAGCAAATTTAAGAACTCAGGAGATCGTACAATTTAGTCGGGCACCTGGTTCTGCATGGCCCCCAACTTTATGTCCCCTTGCAAGGCCGTGAGACCCCTAGTCATCTCCTCCTGGCCATGATTGCGGACTGGGTCGCGTTGGATTTACACAGTTCCGAAAACATGTTCGTGATGGTATCCAAGCGTCGGGGGATGTCCACGGATTGTAGATGGTACAGTTCCTCAATCCGTGTCACCTTCTGATGTAATGCCCTCACCTGGTCAGCAACGGCTCCACAATGGTGTGTGATGACAGCTGACAGCTTGGGGGATTC